>SNQJ01S0002304.1:145180-173708 GCA_010110895.2 Picea sitchensis | reverse complement strand
TTTTTTTTTTTTTTTTTTTTATAGTTTTAGGCAGGAAGGCAACGATGACAACAACTGAACCACAAAACCTGACGACGAACACAAGCACGCTGATTAGGAAACAGACAACTACGACTCCACGCACTAGCACAAGATAAACTGGGCAAAAGATGCGTAAATCCAAGATAGCTAGAAACGACTACCCTCTAAACACAACACGACAACGCCTACAAGCTATGGACAACATCCACAATCTAGACACAATGAACTTGATGACCAGTTACTAGAACCTCTAGGGTGCGCAAACCAAACATATGAAGGTGTTCAACCCATGCACCAAGGAAAACTTACAACGCTCAACAACCATCTAATGGAAGGCACTGAATCCGGCCAAGTTATCATTTGATGCTATCCAATAGGGCATGCCATGATCCCCTCATCAAGAATCATGTAGTCCCCAGGTGATAGACGCGTCAATAACCTTGTCACAACATAACCTAACGGGATCAAGGACTCAATAAAATCGACATGCTAGGAGATGAAACAACTGGCAAGAAGACTACGCCCTATTGGCCCTTGACCAAGTTTTGAGGAACACTTGGTCATAATTGACCATTTTTGGACTTCGACACCTTGTCAAAGATGGAGTGCTAGGTAAAGCAAAGATCACGGGATGTCGGTCCATTTTTTAGCCTCTTTTAGGGTTTTGGGTTAATGTAATGGGAAAGGGATGTCGGCTCGTGGTTTTACCCACGCTTAGGCCCACTTTTGTAATGTATAAATAGATACTTAGGCAATGTAAGGATGGCCGATGGATTAGTCCTAGTAGTTAGATCTGTGTGATCGTATGTGGATTGTAAATTCTCTGTGCATGATTGTAAGAGGCTTGCATAGCTAAGTGCAAGTTGTTGTAAGAGGTTGTAGAAGGCTTTTTGTTGAAGTGTAAGGAAGAAGGATCTAGCGAGATGTGCATATATTTTGTCCTATGTGAAGAAGGGTTTGAGGCTCTATGTTGTAGCTGATGATTGAAGATACTAAGAAAGAAGAGTTGGTGGACGTAGCCCCAGGGAGGGGGTGAACCACGTAAATCTGTGTATTATTCTTTGTGCAATGACTTATCTCTTTCTTTGCTAAGTGCTTTGATATATTTAGATAGATCTACTTATGCTTTGTGCTTATTAGATGTGTATGAATGTTAGATCTGATATGTATGAAGATTCTTAGTGCCGATCTACTGGATCTGATCTATTTTACTGTTGCTAAGTGTTTAAATATCTTAGATCTAAGTGAAGGTTGCGATGCTCTGTGTTGTTTGTGAAGTATAATAAGGGTTAAATACTGATGAATGATCTATGATAAGTTCCCTATAAGGATAGAATCACATATCTATGTCCCAGCTATGGTTGTAGACACCTGAGTCTTGCAACCACCCCTGCCTCTACCTTGGGTGAGACTTCATCTGCTTCGCAGGTGTTTCTGAAAGGGCCGGTAGTTAGGGATTTTTTGGTGCGCTCTTGAGCGTTGAAACCTGGGTCTACACCTGTGCCAACAAATGGTTCCATTGTCGGGACCTGGAACTGTGATTGTTGGGAACCGAGGAAGAAGAAACTTTGTGCAAAATAAAGCTCTGTGCGTAGATCTGTTGCCCTAGTGCGCAACTTTTTACTCAACCTATGAAGCTTTGTGCCAGGAATAAGGTCAGATATGAGGAAAGGAAGATCAGATCTGAAGAAAATAAGTGAGATCTGAACACTTTGTGCTCTAAGAAAAGTAAAAGTGGGAATTTCTGAAAGAAAGAGGCCAGATCTGCAGAAAAGAGGTAAGATCTGTAAGCCCTGTGCTCTAATAAAGGTAAGAATAGTTAAAATTTCTTAGATTTGGAAGATTTGTGCTCTGTAGAAGTAAGATAAGTGAAATTTGTGTTTCTAGAGCATGGATCTAGGTATGTTTGATAGATTTGGTCCTAGCTTAAAAACTAGGGAATTAATAGAAGAAAGAAAGTTTGATATGAGTAGATTTGATAAGCATAATGATAGATATGTTATACCTATGCATAGGAAGAATGTTTGGACTAACAAATGGATGCAAGATCCTAGAAAGAATTTTTGCAGGCTAACTACCATGATCCTGGTGCGCAGTATAGAAGAAGTTGGGGATCATTTAAGAGAAAGAGAGTTACGGTTGCTGAAGACCAGGCCATCTAGCTAAGGATTGTCTGGGTGGAAAACCCAGTTGTATATGTTGCAAAGATTTGGACCATGAAGTATTGGATTTCCCTAGAATGATTGCTAAGCTTGAAAGAATGAATTTGCATGGAGAACACCCTAGGACATCCCTAGAAATACAAGAACCCCAGAAAGAATCATAGAAAGTATTAATACAGATGAAAGAAACCTTGAAGGAACATAAAGATGTCCGCCTACCAGAGATCTTCAAAGAAAAGGAACAAATCAAAGCAAGACTAAGGACTTCGACATTGACTGTATTATTGATGAAGAAACACAAGTGAACATTATGCCAGAAAGAACCTGGGAAGTTATAGGGAATCCTGCCATGATTCCTTCACTAGGAGGAATAGGACTATTCATAGGAAAACTGGTGATGTTATGTGGAAAACTCGCTCAGATACCTATGACAATCAATGGGACTTCGACAGAAGAATATTTTGAGATTATCAAATTTATTGAGGAAAACACCCCGTTCACTATGTTACTTGGAAAACCTTGGATTGAGAGAGATCAAGCCAGAAAGAATGAAGAATAAAAGGTATTACAACAACAGATACAAGAGCTAAAAGATTTAATGACCAGAAGGATCACACAATTGATTGAGGAACAGGAGAATAAATCAAAGATATTTGACACTAGAATCTCAGATGTCAAAGAGATAGGGGACTCACAAAAGATTGGAGTATATGTACCAGATACAGACGAAGTAGTTCTCCTGAGTCTTGGGAAAGAACCTCAGCAACGCAAAGTGACTATGCCCAAGGAAAATAAGATCCAGATCAAGAAACGAACTACCGAGACAAAGATCACGGGGAAGAAGGATATAAAGCTAAGTAAAAAGAGAGCTCAAATCAACAGGCTATAGAGGGTTTCAGTGGGAACCTCTCCGAAAGAAACTTTGCACAATTTGAGTTTTGTCGGGATAACAGAACAAAGACATGGGTCACTTCATCGTGGCGAAGCAATATAGCCGTTGGAGGTCGATATACCCGTTCGACTGCTACCCTGAATGGATCAAAAATCATTGATGGCTCATCATTAGACCATTAGACCACACCATAAAATATAGAACTAGAGTTAAGGAAGCACCATACCCATTGCAAACAATATTTTACAAAGTTACTTACTTAATCCATCGGGCCATGCACGGAAGACACTTTTTTTAATCGTGAATTTGAATCCACAGATTACCTGAATTGTGAACCATGATTACTCTTCCCTTACTCTCTACCTTACTACAATATCTACATTACTTTGAGAACTTGAGCTATTGATCCTGAGCATATATGTCCAATGAATTTAGCGCAGCTGAAGAATATATAAGAGAGGTACTCGCTAGCCTCAGAGCCGAAAGAGTTATGTCAGAGCGTGGATTGTCTACAGGTTTATAGGAATCATCGAAGAGAGGAGTGCAAGCCTCCTCGTCGACTGCTTGAGCATGAACATCCCGAGCCAGCACAGAAATAAGAATCAAACATAAGGACGATATGGCCAACGCGAAGTTGGTTCCATACATCCTACCTGCTTACATACCACCTCTGAGCAATGCGATCAACAAAGATAGTGTTCGTAGAGACTTTGAGTAAACTCTAGTCATGACATACCTACCAAAAGGAGTACGCACAGATCATGACAAGATCACAACCTTGAAGTTTAGTGACTTCAACCTAGGGGATCGTAAAGTTTACAACACACTTTCCCCGTACAAGTTCCTAACCGGAACCAAGGGCAATAATTCGAATATCGACCCTCAACAATGGATGATAAACCTCACACAGTATACTCTGCTCAATGTTATGAAGATACCACACTTTGGAAGACACTAAGAGGTGAATGCTTGCGTGAAGTTGTTGTTGGTAAGTTACCATGGACGATACTTATGGTTGAACCATCGCATAACAGTTGATCCAACACTGATCAACCGGATCACCGGGCTTAACATGTAGGGCCCTGATCCCCACGATTACTATCATGGAAAGACCACGGATCATGCTCTTTCTCAGAAGATCAAAGAAGCCTATGGTGATATTGAGAAAGGCGCGCGAGGCTACAAGGTAGCTTCCATTGAAAGTGGCGTAGTGTGCCTCTCCTATCAACTGATCGCAGGGAAGCTGGTACGCAAGAATCGACCCACGCAAGTATCCAGATTTGTAATCGACCTCACAAGAAAGTGCGCAGAGGGACTACAGATGAACTGGGCGAAGTACATGGTGAATCAAATAGAGATTGATTGCAGAGAATCCTAGGATCATGGGCATGAATTTCATTTTAGCTGGCTCTTGATACTTATAGTTTTCATTGCATGGGAGCTACCGGAAGGTGAAACCTTCGCTGACATTGACCCCTTTGAACCACTGGCTGCGAAGTTCAGTAACCTGTGGTAGTCGAACGACATGAATAAGAAGTGGCACTCCAATGCTATATTTCATACCTACTACACCTAGTTGAATCTCTCCATCCAGTCTGAGCCTCACATGACCCCAAATACTTTACACAGGTTTCAAACTTTGATAAAGTTCAGTGTAGACCACCATTTTATATATCTGACAGCACGTGCTGATGAGAACAAGGAACAATGTCAGTCTTATTACAAGATGACAAAAGAAGATCTAGAGGAAATCACCAAGGAATCGTTGGCGGACCTCCTTATTACAACATACCCCACAAAAGTGTCCGACATTGACAACCCAGAATATGAGTAGAATACACCTAGACCCAGTAAGACAAAGAAAACAAAGAAGACAAAGAAGGATGAGGATATCCAGGATGTAGACAACAGATCTGTAAGAACCGCATCTATTACACCAGAGCAAGGAGGTAATGGCAAAGACTTAGAGGAAGTCAAACAGAGGCTAGGAGATGAAGTAGAAATCATAAAGAAAAGGAAATGTTCACCTCCAGAACCTTCCTCCAGAAAGAAATCAAAATCACCCGTGACTAAGTTGAATACCACGCTCACTCCAAATGAATTCAGTTTTCTCATCGCAGCTATGAACGAAGCCATAGAAGAGATAACAAAAAAATAAGAAGCTAAGCAAGAGACAATGTACAACAAAATCGAGATCGAACTCTAAGTAGTACAAAAATTTCTCCAGTCTAGCCACGCAGACTCCTTTACGCCCCTGCCAGAAGGAACAACAGAAGAAGGAACTGAACTAGGTCAACTTTGCAAGATTGCTAACACGGTCAAAGAACACCTTCAGAAGGCACATGAATAAATAGTGTAGGCCTCCCAAGCCTTAAAGCAAGCACATGAGGAAATCCTCAAGCAACGCCAAGTTGCACAACAAGAGAAGGACACTCTCCAAGTAAAATTTGAAGAATACAGAATGAAGATTCAAAAAGAGAAAGAGGAGTTTCTCGCGAAGCAGATTGGGATTGAAGAATCAGTCAACAGAGCATTTCTCTTTATGACTGGCTTATAAAAGAAGGTAGAGGACCCCATCAAACTCCAAGTGATGACGCTTTCTGAATTTATTCAGCAACTTCAACAAAGATTCGTGGACTTAGAGCTTCATACCATACCACAAACCCCACAAGAAGTGCACGACCAACGAGAAATAACTGCCTGGATCACTGTAGAAAGGATTAAAGCACTCTCCGAGGAATGCAAACAGTTAAGTAGCAGAAGTGCCCAGATCTACGAGAACCTAACCGAGAACCCATAATTGCATAAATTGGAGTCATAGCTCCAAGAGGCAAAGTACGATGCTGAAAAGCTACAGGTGCAGCTGAAGGCCCTATCACCCGTAGAGAGAATGAAGAGGTTTCTAGAGCAACGCACAGCCTAACAACAGATTCACACGCTTCAGAGTAAGGTAATGGAAGTCTCTCAATGACTTCAACCAATGCAAGAAAAGTCATGCCAACTGTTCACTGAAGTTGAAAGCCAAGTAGTATAACTTGAACAGCTTATGAATACAATAGAACAATGCCTAGAAGGGCCAGTGAATGAGGCACTCATCGAGGAGTTCATCGAGAAATGCAGAAGGTCGAAGCAGCTCAAGCCAAGATCGAGGAATTCGAAGTAGACTTGGTCAGACCTGAGTGACTCGGGATGAGTCACGGGTGAGTGTTGGGGGCCTGTTGGCCCTTGAGCAAGTTTTGAGGAACACTTGGTCATAATTGACCGTTTTTGGACTTCGACACCCTGTCAAATATGGAGTGCCAGGTGAAGCAGAGATCACGGTATCTCAGTCCACTTTTGGGCCTCTTTTAGGGTTTTGGGTTAATGTAATGGGAAAGAGATGTCGGCCCGTAGGTTTACCCATTCTTAGGCCCACTTTTGTAATGTATAAATAGATACTTAGGCAATGTAAGGATGGTCAATGGATTTGTTCTAGTAGTTAGATTTGTGTTATTGGATGTGGATTGTAAATGCTCCATGCATGATTTTAAGAGGCTTGCAGAGCTAAGTGCAAGTTGTTGTAAGAGGTTGTAGAAGGCTTTGTGATGAAGTGTAAGGAAGAAGGATCTAGCGAGCTATGCATATCTTATGTCCTATGTGAAGAAGGGTTTGAGGCTCTGTGCTGTAACTGGCAATTGAAGATACTAAGAAAGAAGAAGAGTTGGTGGACGTAGCCCTAGGGAGGGGGTGAACCACGTAAATATATGTATTATGCTTTGTGCATTGACTTATCTCTTTCTTTGCTAAGTGCTTTGATATATTTAGATAGATCTACTTATGCTTTGTGATTCTTAGATGTGTATGAATATTAGACTTTATATGTATGAAGATCCTTAGTTCTGATCTACTGGATCTAATCTATTTTACTGTTGCTAAGTGCTGAAATATCTTAGATCTAAGTGAATGTTGCTATGCTCTGTGTTGTCTGCGAAGTATAATAAGGGTTAAATATTGATGAATGATCTATGATAAGTGCCCTGTAAGGATAGAATCTTATATTTATGTCCCAGCTAAGGTTGCAGACAACTGAGTCTTGCAACCACCCCTTCCTCTACCTCGGGTGAGACTTCATCTGCTTCGTAGGTGCTGCTGAAAGGGTCGATAGTTAGGTATTTGTTGGTGCACTCTTGAGCATTGAACCCTAGGTCTACCCCTGTGCCAACACACCCAAACCCCAAGCAATCGATTGATGAGACGCAGGATGACATCGTTCGAAGGAAGCTCAAGCTAAAACATGACTTTGCCAACAACCCGACCATTCATCAAGTCTAAACTAGTCAATAATTACAATATATTTTAACATTGATTACCAATCTAAATTAGCAAGTCTAAATTACAATTGGGTCATTAATATACAATCTAATCTAACATTAAACACAATAAAAAATAACAATTCTAAATTATAGGTTGGTCATTAATGTATGATCTAATTTAACATAAATTACAAATCAATTTAGCAAGTCTAATTAAATCAATACTAAAACTATAAATAATAAATACAATCTAATTGGGAAATTCTAAATTAATCCATAATTACAATCTAACTTAGCGATTAACATTATATAACAACGTTAACAATATCAAGTAGAATGATACAATTATAACACTTGTTAACAATTTAAATTACAACATGTCATCTATCTATATTAACCGTGCTAAAAATAACAAGTTGTCTCTTAACATTAAAAAGAAACTGCTGAGTAATGACAATGCCATTAAAGTGGGCTATTTTCATGTTGTTGGTTAATTGTTCAATGGCAGGTACCTCGTTGTAAGAAATTAATGTAAGGAAGTGTAAATGTTGGGTAATCATTCAATTTGAAGGAGAAATCTAGACACTACTAACTACAGAAAAAGGTCAACCTCAACAATCACTCCTAAGGTAATCACTTCCAATTATGGGTAAAATGTTCAGAGTAAAAAAAATATGTTAATGAAATAAATTTAAGGGAATTTCGTTGAGTACTTTACTGACAACCTATTCGAATGGTCAACATTGGAGTTATTCAACATGATGGCCAATTAAAATGATGGGATTCATTTAAGAGGAGAATAAAAAATAGTTAGGGAGATGGCATTCCAAGTGTGGACAATAAAATATCGCTATCAATACACTAAATATACTTACTGTGATAGCATAGTACCATCACTGGGATATCTCATATTTCATTGAATAACAAAAAGATTTAATGGAAATGCTAGCTAACCCAAATTCGTTGTCTAAGACTAAATTAAGGAAATCATTGTAAAGATCATTTTATAGATTCTGTGTAATATTTCGTTGAATAAAAATTGGTGTTAGCTGTCAGTCACACTATAAAAAAAATTCTATCCACCAATGTATGACTCATTGCCAGGCCACGATATAATTTTTCTATAAATATGAATCTCTGTGCACAATAAATACATTAAGATGTCATTTGTCAACTACATGATATGGTTGTCCATTGATACATAGAAAATTCACTATCCTATTCTATGTCTCAAAATGTTACCCATTAAAACCTAATGAAATCGCAGACTATCGAAAATGAAGACATACCAATAATGAAATTCACTGTCAACAACATTGAAAACGTAGGTAGATCATTGTCAATCTCTGCTGGGATTATCAAAAACTACAACGCAGACATATAATCACTGTCTAAACGCAGATACATATATCTAGATATGATAAAACAGGTAGGTTAAATCACTGTCATAATAAATGAGTTTCTGTGTAATACAATGAATCTAAAATGGTTGTGTAAAAACAATAGGTAAATTGTTGTTATATCTAACATTGTTGTGTAAATACAATAGGTAAATCATTGTTATAAATATAAATCGCAGAGTAAAAATGATCAATGATGAGTTAAATAAAGGATAATTCTTGAGTTTAAAAATATGATAAAGGCAGTTAATATAATAAAAAGGAAGTCCAATATTCAATGATGTCATTGATAGGCATAATTCGCTAACTATGGAATCGATCTGTTGTCCCTTAAACTGGAACCAATATAATAAAATAAACTGAATCCCAATAACAATTCGTTGAATATCTATTGATAAATATTGTTGAGTTAAATAAGGGTTGTTGCATCTATTGAATTTCGTTGTAAGAAATCACATAGTCATAAAAGACAGTCTTACAGTCACAATGCATTTATAAAAAGGAATACAAAATCATAGACATAGTCATTCCCATAAAAACGAATTCGCAATTATAAGAGGTCGTGAGAATGCAAATTTAAAAGGAATTCACACTTTATAAACGCAATCATTCTAGGTGTGAATTCACTGCCATAAAAAGGGTAAATTCATTGTCATCCCAAGGTTAAATAAATGCAGGCGATGAATCCAGGAAGAACAACGAAGGCAGTAGAAGATCACAGTAAGAACAATCAACATAGGAGTCAATCATACACAAGGAAGGCGCAAAGATGATCATTCATCCATGAATCAATCAACAGGGTAGATGACTAACAACTATCCTTTGCTCATCATCCACGCATAGAAAAATAGGGCATTAGAATCTATAGGTCATTGTGTACCGAAGTGACGACCATTGATTCGTCTCTTGGATGACTGCTCAGGCATGGACTGACGAAGTAGGGATGAGGATGAAGTAAAATCAAAACTCTTCACAACAAGAAACAAAACCAAAATGACCGTCACAACATCTAGGGATTGAAATCCATGAGAATCAAATCTACAATGAGCTTAAGGCTATGGGGAAATTAAGTTATCAATTAAATTTCCAAGTCAAACACCTTCTTTACACAGTTAAAATCACATAAATGAAATTGTAAGGTCAATAATAATCTACCATGCAGATTAAAAGTAAGCGTACCATAGCCCAAATTGTCCACTTTGAGTTGTTGTCCCACGCGCTCCATGCATCTCCCGCTTGTCGACCGATGCGACTTCACCGATACCTCCCAACCAACACTAGGGGTGCTCGTCTCCCCCCTTAACCCCATGAGATGCAAAGGGGCCACACACACTAAAACATAGAACCACTAGCTCCCAGGTCGCCTCGCAGGTCCGAGCTACCCCTCCTCACCAAGCTGGGTATCCCAACTCCCACAAGCTAAGTCAGTCAAGTCTAAATTTCTCAGTGTAACATTACGCATCACAAAAGAGATCCATCATCCTCCTCCTACCTCCTTTACATAGAGTTTCTAAGTCATTTACTTTCCCAAAATCCCATTTAATTTATTGTTGAATAATTTAATTCATAAAAATTCTCCCCGTACATGTGTCACCCATCCCCTTCATTGCACCATAAATTAATTTCATTAATTAATTAATTACTTCTATTTCCCTCACCCACCTAAAAGCATTCCTAGAATCACTCCTACATGTCTCCATATTCCCTTACACATTTTAATGACTTACCCCCTTACTAATTTACTAGTTGAGTTTAATTTAGAAAGTTCTTAAATGCTAGATACCTTACTAAGTTAGTCTTTCTGCTTTTTCCTTGTGTTTCCCCTTTCTTTTTTTGTTTCCCGTTTTTTCATAGTTTCCTAATTCTTTCAAATTTACCTCTTTCCCTTTTCATTTAAAACTCAAATTGGCAAGTGTAGAAAATTACCCCTTTTTCCCTTTTTCTTTGTAATTAGTAAAATTTTAATTAGCATAAGTAACAAACAATTATTTCCCCTTTTCCTNNNNCTTTTCGTCACATGATTGAAGATGATTATTATTATTATTAATTTAATTTTAATTTTAATTTATGTATAAATATATAAATTCTTATCACAAGTATCACTTAGACCTAGACTTTATTTTCCTAGGTTGGGCGACATTTTATTAGGGAAATTGTTTTAAATCTTTCTCATCACATTATTCATTCTAAGGCCATATAGGTTTATAAATTTATTATTTAACAACACGACGTGCCCTTCAGGGTGCACTAGGTGCTCCAAGGGTGCCACTCACCTCATTCTATTTCCCTTGCGCAACGTGCCCTTCAGGATGCACTAGGTGCTCCAAGGGTGCCACTCGCCTCTTTTTGTTTTTCTTGCGCAATGTGCCCTTTAGGATGCACTTCGTGCTCCAAGGGTGCCACTCGCCTCTTGATTGACTTGGTAGACATCAAAACCCCTAGAGTCAATACTCTGCTAGGTTATCTTGAGGGAGACTAAGGGCCTGTAAGGAATAAGGCCCCTGCCTTATTTCACACCCCTTAGAATCAACATGAGCGACTGTCGCAGTCGGCCCTCACGACATCGTGGGTCTTCTCGAACTAGGTAATTGTTAACCTACAGTTAGAGCCATGAAAAGAGTTCTAGTAGGCTATGGAGGGGCTATTGTCCACACCTCTCCCTCAACATCTCTGGTTATCATGCGTGACCCCTATACTCCACATGTGAGTCTGGTCAGCAAGCTATCATCAGCTTGCATCATCAACGAATCATGTCAGAAATAATATACATAATCATATAATCTAATCAGATACACAAATTTCATATATACAACAATCAAACCCCTAATAGTCCACTCCCTGACTCTATCCAGAGTCCAAGGGGTTTCATCGATGCCTCTGCATCCTCGAGGTCCAAAATCCTACACACTCAGGAAAACCGAGTCAATAGAACTTGTCTATGTAGATACAACAAAATAACATTTCATCAATCCATAACGCCTCATAATCATAATCAAATGACCAATAATATAATAATCTGGATCACTTGCAAGAAAATTTCCTCAAAGAATAAGTTCGCTCATTGCACGTAAGAGCAGGATGTTACATACACCCCCTCTTGGTCTAAACTTTGTCTCGAAGTTTCACAGTATATAAGTTCCACAATAATGTGTATCATAGTATCATAAGTATATCTATCAAACAAAAATGGAAACTGCTGACGCATATCATATGTGTCCTCCCAAGTCCCTGAGTGCAGACTATAGTTGTCCCACTGGACCTTGACTTGATCCATTGTTCGATGTCGTAGCCATCGAATGTGATGATAGAGGATGTGGATCAACTCAGCTGTGAGCGCCCCCTCATCTGATACCTATACGAAACTCATGTCAATAACATGTGTATGATCACTAATATAATGTCTCAAAACAGATATGTGAAAAACATCGTGCATACGCCTCTAAGAATCAACTAAGGCTAGTCGATAGGCCACGGGCCCTTTCCTCTCCACAATCTCGAGAGGTCCCACGAACCTAGGAGAGAGTTTATGATGCAGACCCCCAACCCTCTGTTTGAGATCCGCACAGGATCGTTCTAAATTCTCCTCAAGACAAAGCAGCTCCCTCGGATCCCTATTTTACATCATGAATCCGGTCCCCAGGTCCTTCGTGAAAACCCACCCTGTGCAACCTAACACCAAGCACGAGCCTTATGTCTCCATGAGACCACAACTGGGCCTTAGTGGAAGGCTTTCATGACTCGTGATCTCGCAAGTTCATGAGTCGAAGACCCTCGACTCCAAACCTCCGATACCCGAGATGCAATACGGGTATGGCTCCTTCCTCACTAGCGCATCTACAAGAGACCGTCGGCTAGGGCCTAACTCTATCACCCCTCACAACTCGCAACTTCATGAGTTGGAGTGTTTATCCCTCGTGCTCCACCCTTGCGAACTCCCGATACGCGATAAGTCAACAATGAGTTGACTCCTTCCCAGGTGACGTGTGTCCTCCACCTGTCACCCGCTTCCACTTTTCTCTGGGCGCTTGTTGTTACACCACCTATCAACCACACGACCCCACCTATCGGATGTGCTACGTGTTGTTACGAGCCCTTAGCGCTCGGCACTTCGCAACTTCACAGTCGAAAAAAAATTCTTTCAAAACCTGAACCTCCGATACGCGATACCCCGTGAAGGTTCTGATCCAATGGTTCTCCCGTGGCTTGGATCCAATGGTATGGATCTCCTTCCCTGCTCCTCGCAACTCAAGACTTTGCAAAACCAAGAATTTGGTCTTCCCTCCAAACTCATGAACCCTGAATTCACAAAATGATCTAATAGCTCAAACTGACCATGATCAACGACCGACATTGATTCTTGATATTAGGGTGGTGGGTTCGTCCAACTCATAACCACCTTACAACTCCACTAGATCCTACGGTCCTCTCGATTTCATGAGTTCTCTATGGAGAATTCTGACCACCCAATTCACTTCTCAATGACTTCTGCCCAAACAACTTAGTGTTCTCCCTTCTGAACTTAATTTCTACGAGATGATTTTTATCTCCATCTCCCTTTGAACACTTCAAAGGAGTTATCTCTCTTGAGATTTCACTTGCAAACTCAAGCCCTCCAAAAGGGTTCCTTCTCCCACTCCTTGCGGAAAACTTTCAAATAACCTTTGGTTATTTGAGTCTTCGACCCTGTGCACTCTTTGCAACAATAGTCCTTCAACTTTCCCCTTGGTTGATAAGTTCTAAAGCCTCAACCAACCTGCACACACCTAGCTATTACATTAATGCTTCAGATTTCAAAATTAATGCTTCTCCTAGCTATTACATTAATGCTTCTCCTAGCTATTACATTAATGCTTCAGATTTCAAAATTCAAAACGTTTTCATAAAAACGTGTCCTTTTTCATCCACGCGTTCAGTTGTTCCTTTGGCTAGGCGCATGCTTTGGCTTTGTAAGATGCTCCTGCATCATACTCCCTCGCTTGAAAATTTTCATGAACTCCTGTTCATGAGCTCTTGCACGGTCTGTCCATGCTTTTGAATTTCTGCTTCATCCTCCCAACTAGCATCTTCAACTGGATGTCCCTTCCACTTGACCAAGTATTCAAAATACTCTTTCCTCCTGGTCATTTTTCTAATCCTTTTGTCAATTATGCCTTCCATCTGTGGCTTTTCAGCTGTAGGCATTTGTTTTGTCCATTGAACTTCTTCTTTCTCATCCTCTTCTCCTACTTTTCTAGCTCTGTAAGGGTACAAATCCACAACATTGAATATCAGTGAGATTCCGACCCCATCAGGTAATTCAATCTCATATGTGTTTGCCCCAAATTTCCTTATGACTTTGCATGGTCCAATCTTTTTCATCTTTAGCTTATTATACGTTCCCCTTGGGAACCTTTCCTTGCTCAGATGCACAAGAATCATATCACCAACTTCAAATTGAAGTTCTCGCCTATGTTGATCTGCTCTCCACTTGTATTCTTGACTTGAACTCTGCAATCTCTCCTTAACTCAGATGTGAAGATCCTTCATTCCTTCTACAAAGTCCTCTGCACTAGCACTCCTGAATTCATTTTGTTCCGAATCTTTCAATTCAGAAACTCCCCTTGGATGCATTCCATATACAATCTGGAATGGACTCTTCCCTGTGCTTCTATTGAGTGAATCATTGTAATCGAATTCCTCTTGTGGGAGAATGTGACCCCATTGACTGTGGTATTCAGTCACTAAGCTCCTGTTCATGACCTCTGTCGTTCCATCCGTCCGAGGATGATATGTTGAGCTAAATGAAAAACTTGACCCCAACTTTTTCCATAAGGTCCTCTAGAAATTCCCTACGAACTTGGTATCTCGATCATACATGTTACTCTTTGGAAAACCGTGAAGTCTGATGACTTCCTTGAAAAATAGGTTCGCAATATAAGTTGCGTCACTGGTTTTAAGGCATGGTATGAAATGTTCCATTTTTGAAAATATGTTGACTACCACAAAGATTGAATCATATCCTCTCTGTGTCCTTGGCAGTCCCAATATAAAATCCATGCTCACTGCGTCCCATGTCCTTTCAGGTATGGGTAATGGTTGGTATAACCCTATGTTCTATCTTTTTCCTTTCGTGTGCTGACAAATTTTGCACCTGTCCACAAATTGCTTGACATCTATCCTCATCCCTGGCCAAAAATATGAGCCATTCAACTTTGAGAACATCTTGTCATGACCGAAGTGTCCGACCAATCCTCCGCTGTGTTTTTCCTTCAGCAAATTCTCCCTCATGGAGAATTTCAAAATACATAGTTGATTTCCCCTGAACAATAATCCATCCTGGATCATGTATTCAGTCCATTGTCTTCTGTCTCTGAGAATTGGATTCTCAAATGCCTCATATGCCTCCTTGAAGTCTGGATCATCCCTATACATTTCCTTAAGGTTATCAAAACCCAAAGTCTTGACTCTGAATTCCTGCATAAGAAAACATTTCCTTCTCAAAGCATCAACAACTTTGTTAGCAGTTCCATAAATATGCTTAATCACAAAAGTAAAATTCTGCATGAATTCAACCCATTTAGCATGTTTTTGGTCCAACTTCTCCTGTCGAGTCACGAATTGCAAAGCATGATTATCACTATACAAAAAAAACTCCTTGGGAACCAAATAATGTCTCCATTTCTTCAGCGCTTGCATGACTGCATAGAATTCTTTGTCATACGTGGAGTACTTGATCTTTGCTTCATTTAGTTTTTCACTGAAGTACACGATCGACCTGTCGTCCTGGCTCAAGACCGCTCCAATTGAAAATCCACTCACGCCACACCTGACTTGGAATGTCTTACTAAAATCCGGCAAAACCGGAATTGGTTTCTCAATGATCTTCTTCTTCAGCAAATTCAATATCTTCTCTGCTTCCTCCGTCCAATGAAAAGATTTATGTCTTTTCTTCACCATATCCATCATTGGTGTGCTAATTCCACTGAAGTTTCAGATGAATTTCCTGTAGAAGCTAGCCAAACCATGGAAGCTTCATACTTCAAATACACTCTTCAGCGATGGCCAATCCTTAATCGCCTTTATCTTTTCTGGATCCATTTTTCAGTTCATTTGTAGAGATAGCAAAACCCAAATAAATGAGGTATGTCCTCATAAATGAATATTTCTTCATATTGATCAACAATTTCTCTTGCTGTAATCTTCTCATTACTGTAGCTAAATCCTTTAAATGCTCTGCTTCAGTTTTGCTAAAAAATAATATATCATCAAGATATACAATGACGAATTTCCAAGTGAAATCCTTCAGGACTTCGTTCATCAATCTCATGAAAGTATTGGGCGCATTCATTAAGCCAAATGGCATGAAAATCCATTCATATAGCCCTTCATTTGTCTTGAATGTTGTCTTCCATTCATCAGCTTCTCTCATTCTAATCTGATGATATCCGCTTTTCAAATCAATCTTTGAAAAAAACTTTTCTCCACTCAAGCAATCCATCAAGTCGTCCATCCTTGGCAATGGAACTCTGTATCTGATGGTAATATTATTGATTTCCCTTGAGTCTGTACACATTCTCTAGTCTCCGTCTTTCTTTGGCCTGAGCACTGTCTGAACAACGCATGGACTCAAGCTCTCCCGAATCAATCCTTTGTCCATTAAGTCCTGGACCTGTCTCTTAACTTCTTCATTTTCCTACAACTTCAACCTATACGCGGATTTGTTTGGTAAACTGGCTCCAAGTATAAGATCGATATGATGGCTTATACCCCTGATAGGTGGAAACGAACAAGGTAGTTCGTCCACTACTATATCAACAAACTCTCCCAGCAACTCCTGGATTTTTTCTGGTAAATCATCTATTCTTGTACTGGTCAAAACAATTTTGGGCTTCCTGACCACAATAAATTGTGTTTCTTCCTTCTTATTAACCTCATTAAGAAGTTCCTTCCCACTCATGAGAAGTACAGTGTTCCTCATCTATGTTTTCACCTCTTGGTTCTTAATCGGAAGCAACATGTGCGTCCTACCATTTTTCTCTAGGGTGTACGTGTTATTTCTCCCATCATGAACCACGTTTCTGTCATATTTCCATGGTGTACCCAACAATAGATGAAAAACATCCATGGGAATGACATCACATAATATTTCATCTTTATACCCTCCTATTTTAAATTCGACTAAACATTGTTTAGTGACATTTACCTGATGTCCTTTTTGTAGCCACGAAACTCTGTATAGGCTTGGATGTGAAATAGTCTCCAGCTCCAGCTTTTCTACCATCTATGTAGATACAAGATTGTTTTTTCTACCACTTTCCACTATGACCTTACATACTCTATCCTTAGTTTTGCAAGCAGTCAGAAAAAAACTGTTTCTTTGGGCTGAGTTCTCTGGTTCCTTCTCTGGTTTCAAGAGAACTTTCCTCATCATTAAGGATCTTCCACCCTCAGCGTATTCTGCCTCAACATTCCATACTTGAGCTTCGGAAATGTGAGTTTCACCACCTTCTTTCTTCTTATCTGGACACTCATAGGATTTATGTCCAATTTTTCCATAGACGAAGCATTTCACTTAGCCTCCTCTGCCTCTTCCTCTTCCTCTGGCTCAAGGAAAAGTATTTCTATCATCATACTACCTTCCTTGTGAGCTTCCTCCTCTCTCAGGTAGAGGTTGAGGTTTCTTCCCCTCTTCATTAGGTTTCAGAGTTCTATCTTAGACAATTGTTCTGCCTCTAACTTGAATTCTACCTCAGCCTCTTTGACCTTGCTTCCGGCTCAACTTCTCTTCAGCTTTCAGAGCTATCTGATAAGCATCTTCCACATTTCGAATGGTTATCATTATCATCTCATCTTGAATGTAATATCGCAGACCATTCATGTACCTGGAAACTTTTTCATCATCGCTTTCCCAATGACCTGCTCTGATGTTTATCCTGTAGAATTCTTCAGTGTATTCTTTCACTGACATCAGCTTCTGTCTCAAATTCTGCATCCTCTAAAATAGAGTGATTTGATAATCCCTGGGTATGGATTTGGCTTTCATTTTTGCAACCATTCTATCCTAGCTTTTGATTTTCTGCTTGCCTTTGCAGCATATGTCAGTCTGTAGTTCATCCCACCATAGTGTTGCATGCCCTTTAAGTCTAGTAATAATATGTTTGAATTTTTTGTCTTCCTTGACATCCTCATAGTCGAAGTATTTTTCTAGAGCTCTAATCTAGTTTAGAAGCTCTTCAACATCCAAGTTTCCCTCATATGTGGGAATGCCCATTTTTTCTCTGGCACCTATCCTTGCAACAACCCCGATTAGGCATTCTTCCGCAGCATCTTCGACTACAAATTCTTCTTCTTCATTTCCATATTCATTTTCACTTTCATCTTCCCTGATATCCCCATTGTTAATTGTGCGCCTCTGTTATGTCTCCATAGCATCAAGCCTGGCACATAATTCGTGCATTTCCCTTTCTACTGCTGGATTAGGTAATTGCCTGTCTCTTCTTCTCAGCGGCATGGCTATAAAATTTTCTCTCTTCTCTCTGTTACAGAAAGAAAATAATTTTTTCTAGGCTATGATACCAAATTGATGCAGACCCCCGACCCTATGTCTGAGATCTGCACAGGATCGTTCTAAATTCTCCTTGAGTCGAAGCGACTCCCTCGGATCCCTATTTGAACCTCACGAATATGGTCCATAGATCCTTCGTGAAAACCGGCCCTACGCAACTTAACACCAGGCGTGAGCCTTACGTCTCCATGCGACCACAACCGGGCCTTAGTGCAAGTGCCTTTTTTGACTCGCGACCTCGCGAGTTCATGAGTCAAAGACCCTCGACTCCAAACCTCTGATACCCGAGATGTGATACGGGTATGGATCCTTCCTTGCTAGCGCCTCTACAAGTGACCACCGTCTAGGGCATAACTCTAGCACCCCTCGCAACTCACAACTTCACGAGTTGGAGTGTTGAGCCCTTGTGCTCCTCCCTTGCAAACCCCCAATACACGATAAGTCAACAATGAGTTGACTCTTTCCCAGGTGACGTGTGTCCTCCACCTGTCACCCGCTTCCACTTTTCTTTGGGTGCTTGTTGTTACACCACTTGTCAACCACGTGGCCCCACCTATCGGATGTGCTAGGTGTTCGTATGAGCCCTCGGTGCTCAACACTTCACGACTTCGTAGTTGAAAATAAATTATTTCAACACCCGAACCTCTGATATGCGATACCCTGTGAACTTTCTGATCCAATGGTTCTCCCGTGGCTTGGATCGACCAATCTAGATCACCTTCAATGCTCCTCGCAACTCACAAACCTTGAATTCACAAAATGATCTAACGGCTCAAACTGACCATGATCAATGGCCCACGTTGATTCTTGATATCAGAGTGGTGGGTTCATCCAACTCATAACCACCTTATAGCTCCATAGGATCCTACGGTCCTCGCGATTTCGTGAGTTCTCCATGGTGAATTTTGACCACCCAATTCACTTCTCAGTGACTTCTGCCCAAATGAATCAGTGTTCTCCCTCCTGAACTTAATTTCTACGAGATGAACACTTCAAAGGCGTTATCTCTCCCGAGCTTTCACCTGAAAACTCAAGTCTTCCAAAAGGGTTCCTGCTCGCACTCCTTTTGACAAACTTTCAAATAACCTTTGGTTATTTGAGTCTTCGACCCTGCGCACTCTTTGCAACAATAGTCCTTCAACTTTCCCCTTGGTTGATAAGTTCTAAAGCCTCAACCAGTTTGCACACACCTTGCACGACTCTGTGCTTCACCTGGACTTCTGCCGGTATGAGAACAATGATATCTCTCCTGAGCTTTCTTAGATAAAACTCAGACCCTCGTCGACGCACACCTTGCGGACGTTCACTTCACTCCTTACAGAAATTCTCAGGGAGAGAAACAATTGAAACTCATTCTTCTTCTCTCTCAGACTTCATACATTCAACATGAAATCATACACACAATACAACATTGAGATAAATGCATAACAAAGAAACAAAACAACTATAATCATACCATTTAACTAATGTAAACAATAAGCATCATAACACCATGAAATTTGAGTCAAAGTCTCACATTATAACTCAAGTGCTCCTATACATGGGTTCTTCTCTACACTCTCTGCTACAGCTCAACATCTTATGAATTCTAAATGATCGTCTTAATGTTACAATGATATAAGGGTGAGGGTGTCTATATCTGTTTTCCCTCCTACACTTCTAAACTGTCTAATCTAACATTCATATCTACCTACTTTACATTAACAGACTCAAATGTTTATTACATCCAGAAGATGAGAGTAATTTCTCCAGATCTGTTCATATCTCCAAGACATAAATGTAAGTATGCTTCTCCTAGCTATTACATTAATTCTTCAGATTTCAAAATTCAAAACGTTTTCATAAAAACGTGTCCTTTTTCATCCGCGTGTTCAGTTGTTCCTTTGGCTAGGCGCGTGCTTTGGCTTTGTACGATGCCTCTGCATCAGTTTATATCCCTTTCCAAACTTGATTGAACTCTTATGTCGTTTTACCCACAAGAAGACTTGATCGCTAACTTCATAGCTATGATCGACACGGTGCACAATGACATAACTCTTCTGTCGATCCTGTGCTTCTTTGATCCTTTGTCTAATTGTTTGCATTTTCTCTTCCATTTCTTGGATCTCTTTTGGTCCCACAAGGACCCTATCCTCAATCTTATCCCAACTCAAAGGCGTCTGACATGGTCTCCCATAAAGAAATTCGAAAGGCGCCATCTTAATGGTGCTTTGGTAACTGTTGCTATAAGCGAATTCCACTAGTGGCAAGAATTTTTCCCAATGCTTTTGTTAGTCCATCGAATACATACGCAACATGTCCTCCAAGTTTTAGTTCGTTCGTTCAGTTTTCCCGTCAGTGTCTGGGTGATATGCAGTACTAAATTTAATTTAGGTTCCCAAGGCCTCTTGGAAACTAGTCCAAAATAGTGCAGTAAACACGGATCCTCGATTGGATATAATCCTCTTAGGCACGCCATGCAACCTCACAATCTAACTGATGAAAAATCTAGCTATGTCAGGTGCCTGATACATCGTACACACAGGAATAAAATGAGTACTCTTCATCAGAGTGCCAACTACTATGAAAATCAAGTTGTGTCTCCTTGTTGTCAGTGGCAATCCAACAATAAAATCCATCGAAATAACCTCCCATTTTGATTCCGAAATAATTTGTGGCTATAGTAATCCTGCTGGATGTCTATGTTCGGCCTTTACCTACTAACATTCTAGACATCTGGCCACATAGTTGACTATGTCTGCCTTCATTCATTTCCAGAAGAACAAGTGTTTTAAGGTCCTCCCTCATCTTCGTGACTCCTAGGTGATCCATGTATACTGCTCTATGAGTCTTGTTTAGGATCAATCTCCTCAACGCGTCTCTAGGTGGTACGTAAATCCAATTTTTAAACCTCAATAATCCATCGTCGTAAAACATAAATCCTTCAAATCTTGGTACCATCATTGTGTTTTGTTTGATAAAATCCTCGACCTCTTTGTACCAGTCATCTTCATGCTATGAAGTTAGAATCTTTTCACGTATATTCATCTGAAGAGGAAACACCAAAAAGATGCGTGGTCTCCGACTCAATGCATCTACCACTCAGTTCATTGTTCCTTTTATCTAACAAATCTCGAAATCATACTTGCTAAGTAGTTCTGACCAACGTCGTTGTCGCACGTTCAGTTCTCTTTGCGTAAATATGTGTTGTAGTCCACAGTGGTATGTCTCTAGTTCAATGTTTTTTCCAACTAGGTAGTGTCTCCAAACCTTCAAGGCATAAACAATGGCTAACAACTCCAAATCATGCATCACATAGTTCTCCTCATACCTTCTCAGTTTCCTCGATATGTAAGTGATCACTCAACCGTCTTGCATCAAGACTCTGCCTAAGCCTTCCTTGGATGCATTAGTGCATACCAAGAAGTTCGTGTCCATGTCAGGGACCTTTAGTATCGGTGTCGTTGTCAACAGCTCTTTGAGCCTCTGAAAACATTCTGCGCATTTCTCAGTCCAAACAAACTTCTTTTTATTCTCCTGCAACTCTGTGATCGGATTTGCTATCTTCTAAAATACCTCGATGAATTGTCGATAGTATCCTGCTAAACCCATGAAGCTACACACTTTCGGGAAATTCGTTAGTGCAACCCATTCCATAATAGCCTCGAACTTTGTTGGATCCACGACGATACCTTTACTAGAGATGACATGCCCTAAGTCGTGAATCTTTGATTGACAAAACAAGCATTTGGACAACTTCCCATACAATTTGTGCTCTCGCGGACACTATAGTACCAAGCACAAGTGCTCGTCATTCTCCTCCGTCATCTGAGAGTAAATGAAAATATCGTCAATGAATACTTGGACGAACTTGTCCAAGTACTCGCAAAACACCCTGTTCATCAAATTCATAAATATCCCTGGGGTGTTTGTTAGTACAAACAGTAAACCAGTAAAGTCGTAATGAACAAACCTCGGCGTAAAGGAAGTCTTAGGTATTTCATCCTCTTTGATCTGTAACTGGTGATACCCTGATCGCGAATCAATCTTTTATAACATCGTCTCACACTTCATCTGATCAAACAGATCATCAATCCTCAACAACGGATACTGATTCTTGATCATTTCCTTGTTCAATTGATGATAGTCAATGTAGAGTCTCCATGACCCATCCTTCTTTCGTATGAAAATAACAGGCACACCCCACGATGACACACTTGGATGTATAAGTCCCAGGTCCAACAACTCCTTTAGTTGTATTCTCAACTCTTGTGACTCTAGGGTCGACATCCAATAAGGAGTTCTTGCTATCGGTTCAGTCATCGGTTTCAGGTCTATGGTAAACTCCAATTCCCTCTCTGGCGTCATTCCAGGTAACTCCTGCAGAAAGATGTCTTCAAACTCTCTCACCACCGGAAGGTGTTCTATACCTTCAACTACTCCCCTTTCATTTAACACAAGCATCACATAAAGCTTACACCCCTTGGGCATGATCTTCTGTAACTTCAAGGAAGAGATGAACCTCAGGGAAACTCCCTAGTTCCAACCTACAATCACGTGCCTCTGTCCCTCATCATCAACCAAGGTCAAATGTTTCATATTACAGTTGAGTATCGCCTCATGTGATTCCAACCAGTCCATACTGATCACGACATCATAAGATCCTAAGATCATGACGTATAGGTTGTCCCTAGTGAAAAACTCTCCCAGGTTAAGGGTACAACCCGTAACCTTTCCTCCAACCTTCTTTTTGGCTCCCGAAGCCATCTCTATGAAGCTAAACTCATCCTGTTCGACTGCCTTTACATTAATCCTTTTTAGCGCTGCACCATAAATGAAACTCTCGGTAGCACCGAGATATATCAAAATACTAAGGGTCTGGTCAGAGACGGTACCTCACGTCTCGAGCACAGTCGACTGGTGCTCTGCCTAGTGGTTATTCACCATCGTATGAATCCGATGGGCATTGACAAAATCTCCTACATTAGTGGGTCCAGCTAATCTAGACGCTCTAGTCCTCTCCACTAGGTAGTTGCACTGGTAGTGTGTCTCCCCACACGTCCAACACCCCTTCTTCGGTCTAGTACTCCTGGTACCCGAAGTAGTAGATGATGGCCCACTAGCTTGGAATCCTGGTCTGTTCTACTAAACATGCCTAAACTGCTATTGTTGTGGTCGATGTTGTTACTAATGTTGTGGTCCCCGATAAGGTGTCTGCTACTGAGTCGCTGGTCTCTAAGGTGTAGTGAAAGTGGATCCTCTCTGGAAGACATGATATCCAGGTGTATGTATGGCTGGTGTCTAATGCTGTTGCACACCAGATGACACTTGTCCTGTCGGTCTCGTTGGAGTCCTTCTCTGACCCCTGCTAACAAGATCCTCCTCTGCTATGAGGGCCTTCTAGACAACATCATGCAAGGTCTGACGCATTAGAATCCTAACCTTTGCACGTATGCTGCCATTAAGTCCGAACACAAATCTGTTCACCTTAAGTTTCTTAGTATTAAGATGCAGAGCATACCTAAGAAACTCCATAAAATGGGCTTCGTACTCGGGCTCCATACGACCACCCTGTCATAAGGCGTTGAACTCATTGAGATGACGCTCAATGAATTCCTCTTATAGGTACCTCTCTCAGAAACATTCCTCGAACAGTTCCCATGACACATCTTCGACGACCATGTTCAGTTGCAGTAGGAGCGTCTTCCACCATAGAGGAACGCTCCCCTTCAGTTGAAAGACCGCCATGCAGACCTTCATTTTGGAGGTATAGTCGCGAAGTGAAAAGCACATCGCAATATTCTCCAACCATGCCTTGACGGATGCGCCATCTAGGGCACCAAAGAACTCGAGAAATTTTACCTTCTCGAGTTCGCGGTGAATGCTACCAGTACCAACCAGAGTGCGTAGTGGACCCTCAAGGGGTGCAGGTGCCTTGGCCTCATCTCTATCCAAATGGATAATCAATGCCTCAACCATGTGCTAAAAATTCCTCATCAGTCCAACCACATCACCCACCGCTATATGCTCCTACCCGACAACCTATTCTTCTTCCTGGGGGATAGACCTCTCAGGCGTGGATGCTAGTGGAGGCATCACGCCTCCTCCCATAGAACCTCGTCGTGTGCCTCCGTGACATCCTCTAACCATGATTACCTGCATGAATACAAGTCAACTTAACTAGCAACATAATAATCAAATATCATATCAACGAAAGCCGTAGTGATCCCAAGTCGCGGGTTGAACCCACTCTTATACCATATGTAGCGCTCCCATTGTTATGACTACAAGCGAAGCAATTTTTTTTTTTTTTAGGCAGGAAGGCAACGATGAAAACATCTGAACCACACAACCTGACAATGGACACAAGCACGTCGATCAGGGAATAGACAACTATGACTCCACGCACTAGCACAAGAGAAACTGGGTGAGACATGCATAAATAGAGGATAGCTAGAAACGATTACCCACCTGACACAACACGAAAAAGCCTACAAGCTAAGGACAACATCCACAATCCAGACACAACGACCTCAATGACCAGTTACTAAAACCTCTAGGGTGCGCAAACCAAATGTATGAAGGCGTTCAACCCATGTGCCAAGGCAAACTTACAATGCTCAACAACCCTCATATCGAAGGCATTGAATCCAACCAAATTATCATTCACCGCTATCCAATAGGGCATGCCATGATCCCCTCATTAGGAATCATGTCGTCCCCAGGTGATAGACACGTCAATAACCTTGGCACAACATAACCTAATGGGACCAAGGAATCAAGAAAACCGACGTGATAGGAGCTGAAACAACTGGAAAGAAGACTACGCCCACACCCAAAGAAATGGATCGACGAGACCCAAGATGACATCATTTGAAGGAAGCTCAAGCTAAAACATGACTTCGCCAACAACCCGACCATTCATCAAGTCTAAACTAGTCAATAATTACAATCTATTTTAACATTGATTACCAATCTAAATTAGCAAGTCTAAATTACAATTTGGTCATTAATATACAATCTAATCTAACATTAAACACAATCAAAATTAGCGAGTCTAAATTACAGGTTGGTCATTAATGTCTGATCTAATTTAACATAAATTACAAATAAATTTAGCAAGTCTAATTAAATCAATACTAAAACTATAAATAATAAATACAATCTAATTGGGCAATTCTGAAATAATCCATAATTACAATCTAACTTAGCAATTAACATTATATAACAACGTTAACAATATCAAGTAGAATGCTATTAACAATTTAAATTACAACATTTCGTCTAGCTATATTAACCATACTAAAAATAACAAGTTGTATCTTAACATTAAAAAAAAACTGTTGAGTAATGACAATGCCATTAAAGCGGGCTATTTTCATGTTGTTGGTTAATTGTTCAATGACAGGTACCTAAAATTCTGCAATACAGACCATTAACCTCGCTGTAAGAAATTAATGTAAGGCGGTGTAAATGTTGGGTAATCATTCAATTTGAAGGAGAAATCAATACACTACTAACTATAGAAAAAGATCAACCTCAACAATCGCTCCTCAGGTAATCGCTTCCAATTCTGGGTAAAATGTTCACAGTAAAAAAAATATGTTAACGAAACAAAGTTAAGGGAATTTCATTGAGTACTTTAGTGGAAACCTATTCGAACGGTCAACATTGGATTTATTCAGCATGATGGCCAATTAAAGGGCTGGTATTCATTTAAGCGGAGAATAAAAAATAGTTAGGGAGCTCACATTCCAAGCATAGACACTAAAATATAGTTATCAATACACTCAATATAATTATTTTGATAGCATAGTACCATCACTGGGATATATCAAATTTCGTTGAATAACAAAAAGATTTAAGGGAAACACTAACTAACCCAAATTCGTTGTCTAAGACTGAATTAAGGAAATCGTTGTAAAAATTGTTTTATAGATTCTGTGTAATATTCTGTTGAATAAAAATCGATGTTAGTTGTCATTCACGCTGTAAAAATTTCACTATCCACCAATGTATGGCTCACTTCCATGTCATGGTATAATTTCGCTATAAATATAAATCTTTGTGCACAATAAATACATGAAGATGTCGTCTGTCAATCACATGATATGGTTGTCCATTGATACATAGCAAATTCGCTATCCCATTCTATGTCTCAAAACGCTGCCCATTAAAACCTAATGAAATTGTAGACTATTGAAAACGCAGACATATCAATAATGAAATTCGTTGTCAACAACATTGAAAATGGAGGTAGGTCATTATCATTCTCTGTTGGGATTATCAAAAACTACAATGAAAACATATAATCGATGTCTAAATGCAGATACATATATCCAGATATGATAACAAAGGTAGGTTAAATCATTGTCATAATAAATGCATTTCTGTGTAATACAATAAATCTAAAATGGTTGTGTAAAAACAATAGGTAAATCGTTGTTATATCTAACATTGTTGTGTAAATACAATAGGTAAATCATTGTTATAAATCTAAATCACAGAGTAAATATGATCAGTGTTGATTTAAATAAAGGAAAATCGTTGAGTTTAAAAATATGATAAAGGCAGTTAATATATTAAAAACGTAGTCCAATATTCAACGCTATCATTGTAGGCATAATTCACTAACTATGGAATTGAACCGCTGTCCCTTAAACTGGAACCAATATAATAAAATAAACTGAATCCCAATAACAATTCGTTGAATATCTATTGATAAATATTGTTGAGTTAAATAAGGGTTGTTGCATCTATTGAATTCCGCTGTAAGCAATCACATATTCATAAAACACAGTCGTACATACACAATGCATTTATAAAAAGGAATACAAAATCATAGATGCAGTCATTCCCATAAAAACGAATTCACAATTATAAGAGGTTGTGAGAATGAAAATTTAAAATGAATTTTCACTTTATAAATGTAGTCGTTCTAGGTGTGAATTCGCTGCCATAAAAAGGGTAAATTCACTGTCATCCCAAGGTTAAATAAATGCAGGCGATGACTCCAAGGAAGAAAAACGAAGGTAGTAGAAGATCGCAGCAAAAACAATCAACGCAAGATTCAATCATACACAAGGAAGGTGAAAAGATGGTCATTCATCCATGAATCAATCAACAGGGTAGACAACTGACAACTATCCTTCACTCATCATCCACGCACTGAAAAACAGGGCATTAGAATCTATAGGTCACTGTGCACTGAAGTGATGACCGTCGATTCGGCTCCTGGCTGACTGCTCAGGCATGGAATGATGAACTAGGGATGAGGACGAAGTAAAAGCACAAATCTTCACAAAAAGCAACAAAAACAAAAGGACCGTCACAACAATCAGGGATCGAAAGCCACGGGAATCAAATCTACAATGAGCTTAAGGCTATGGGGAAATTAAGTTATCAATTAAAATTCTAAGTAAAACACCTTCTTTACAATGTTAAAAGCACATAAATGAAAGCGTAAGATCAATAATAATCTACCATGCAGAATAAAAGTAAGCGTACCGTAGCCCAAGTCGTCCACTCTGAGTCATTGTCTCGTGCGTTCCATGCATCTCCTGCTTGTCGACCGATGCGATTTCACCAGTACCTCCCAGCCAACACTAGGGGTACTTGTCTTCCTCCTTAGCCCCCTGAACCACAAAGGGGCCATGTACACTAAACCAAATAACAACTAGCTCCCAGCTCGCCTCGCAAGGCCAAGCTACCACTCCTCACTGAGCTAGGTATCCCAACTCCCACAAGCTAAGTCAGTCAAGTCTAAATTTCTACAGCGTAATGTTACGCATCACAGAAGAGATCCAACATCATCCTCCTCGGTCCTTTATATAGAGTTTCTAAGTCATTTAATTTCCCAAAATCTCATTTAATTTGTTGTTGAATAATTTAATTCATAAAAATCCTCCTCATACATGTGTCACCCATCCCCTTCAATGCACCATAAATTAATTTCATTCATTAATTAATTACTCCTATTTCCCTCACCCACCTAAAAGCATTCCTAGAATCACTCTTAGGTGTCCCCATATTCCCTTACACATTTTAATGATTACCCCCTTACTAATTTACTAGTTGAGTTTAATTTAGAAAGTTTTTAAATGCTAGATACCTTACTAAGTCAGTCTTTCTTCTTTTTCCTTGTGTTTCCCCTTTCTTTTTATGTTTCCCTCTTTTTCCTAGTTTCCTAATTCTTTTAAATTTCCCTCTTTCCCTTTTCATTTAAAACTCAAATTGGC
>SNQJ01S0002304.1:134131-145130 GCA_010110895.2 Picea sitchensis | reverse complement strand
TTTTAAATTTTATTCCCCAAAAGATTTTTATAAATTAATTGAATTGCTTACCCACTTTTCATCACATGATTGAAGATTATTATTATGATTATTTATTTAATTTTAATTTTAATTTTTATATAAATATACAAATTTTTATCACAAGTATCACTTAGACCTAGACTTTATTTTCCTAGGCTGGGCGACATTTTATTAGGGAAATTGTTTTAAATCTCTCTCATCACATTATTCGTTTTAAGGTCATATAGGTTTATTCATTTATTATTTAACAATGCGACGTGCCCTTCAGGATGCACTAGGTGCTCCAAGGGTGCCACTTGCCTCATTTTGTTTCCCTTGTGCGATGTGCCCTTCAGGACGCACTACGTGCTCCAAGGGTTCCACTCGTCTCTTTCCATTTTTCTTGCGCGACGTGCCTTTCAGGATGCACTCCGTGCTCCAAGGGTGCCACTCGCCTCTTGAATGACTTGGTATACATCAAAACCCCTCGAGTCAATACTCCGCCAGGTGGTCTTGTGGGAGACTAAGGGCCTCTAAGGAATAAGGCCCCTACCTTATTGTGTGCCCCTTAGAATCATCGTGACCGACTGTCGCAGTCGGCCCTCACGACATCGTGGGTCTTCTCGAGCTAGGTAATCGTTAACCTACAATTCGATCCACGACGGCAGTGCTAGTAGGCTATGGTAGGGCTGTTGTCCACACCTCTCCCTCAATGTCTCTGGTTATCGTGTGTGACCCCTCTACTCCACATGTGAGTTTGGTCGACAAGTTATCGTCAACCTACATCATCAACGAATCATGTCAGAAATAATATCCATAATCATATCATCTAATCAGATGCACAAATGTCATATATACAACAATCAATCCCTCAATAGTCCACTCCTTGACTCGATCCAGAGTCCAAGGGGTTTCATCGATTCCTCTGCATCCTCGAGGTCCAAAATCCTTCACACTCAGGAAAACCGAGTCAATAGCACCTTTCTATGTCAATACAAGAAAACAACATGTCATCAATCCATAACGCCTCATAATCATAATCAAATGCCCAATAGTATAATAGTATGGATCACTTGCAAGCAAGTGTCCTCAAAGAATAAGTTTGCTCAGTGCACGCAAGAGCAGGATGTTACATTCACGAGTCATTTCCATTCTTGTTCAAAATTCTTCCTCCAAAATGAACCATCATGTTTTGTTGTTCTTATTTAACACCCATAGTTGGAATTTTCTTGAAATGCTTCATTGTGGGTCTAAATCATTTCTCCAATTCACTCATCTATGACCTTGACCTATTTGTTCTACTGACTCCTCATACTTAGCCATTTTCTTGAAAACTTTCATTCTTTGTGGTGTATTTATAGGCATCCTCTCTACAATACCTTTCACACCCGCAAACCCATGTTGCTGCGACACTCTATCCCTTTTATCTCTGCATGCCCCTAACCCCTTCAACCCGATTCACACTTATACTTAGACAAATTTCTTGAAGTCTCACTGTGGGTACACAATCATTCCATTAACACTCCACATACCCCATATCCTCTCCGTCCAACTGATCCATTCTCAATACTTAGTCATTTTTTGAAATCTCACCATGGGTCTGCATGTTTATGCTCATTTCATTATTTCTTTACATACATCCTTTCCTCCATGACCCCATGATTATCAATGTCTCATCTTTTCACTCTCCCTTAAGTACCTTTAACGCAAATCACATTGAAAACAACAAATGGTTTAAGTATTAAGAGGATGTTATTAATGACTATCTTCTCGAGATAATTCTTCATCAATTCAAATTTAATTTGTATTAATCATTCCTTTGAAAGAAGATTTTCAAGGTATATTATGGTAAAAAAATTTACTTTGGTATTAACGTTCTAGAAAGGACTGTACATTAATCCACCAACTTTATTAAGCATGATAACAAGAAGAAAGGATAACTTCTGTGAAGATACCATCAACACATTTGGATGAGAAGATCAAACATTTCAATGGTCTAGAGCATACAAGTATTATTCTTCATTACTTCCTCTAGAGAGAAGTTCATACCATATTTGGACATCAGGAATTTCTCTAGCAGGATGTGTTCCATAGGTCTTTGATCTGAAAGAGTTAGTTTTGTGGTGCATAGACAAGTTCGATAAGAACTATATAATAATTCAACTACAAGGAGAGTGCCCTATTTCTCTAGCACCTTTGGTATTCATGAAAATGCTTAGGTTTCTAGAGATGACAATGAACTTTAAAGGTGATAAAGATAAGGATTTCCTGAAGGAAAGAAATGGTGGATGAGATCTCCTACACCAATATCTTGAAGACCCGAAAATGATGCCATAAGGTTTATCAGGAATCTAGGATATTTCGTTAAAGAATACATATAAAGAGATGGCATGGATATTTTCTAGGGTAGTTGGTCAAGAATATATAGCTACCATTTCTCGATTATCTGTATATCTTACATTTTACAATTCATGAGAAATCAATTTTTGATTGGGAAAATATTATTTCTAGAGAGATATTTTTTGAGTTATCAAATTTCAGGAAGAATAGGAAATTCTACATTTAGTCATATCTAATTTTTTCCATCACTTACGGTTACATTTTCAAATATTTGCATTTGGAAAAGAAAATCAATTGTAAAATTGACCCTATTCAGATCTGGTACCCATCCTTGTGGAAACAAAGGTCTATGTATCATTTTTATGAAGGGCACAATGCATCTGTTTCCTACTTCAAAAAGATCATCTTTGTGTCAAACACATCAAGATTAGATTTATAAGAAACAACTTATTTGGATAAGAAAGGAAGCTTTGAAGTAATGTAGAACTTTAGTATTATGAGAATTTATTGTTCTCATGAAAGACCTTCATATCTCCCATATTATGTGTCAGACAAGATATTTTTTGTAGAGATATGAAAAAAATATAGACCATGGGCCCATTTATTCGATGAAAAAAAGGAAAAAAAACAATTTAATCCTTTACCCTAGAGAATTGGGGAGATGAAATTGAGCAAAAAATGTAAATATTGATGAATTTTCAATTCAATTTGATCAGTTTAATTTAAATTTAGTAGACGAAAGAAAAGTGCTCGAACCTAACCAATTGTTTATATATCATATGACATATGTTCTCTATAGTGTTTCATTTACCAATATAATATTGTTAAGTTTTTAGTTCAATTTTATCAGTTTAATTTAAGGTTAGCAGATGAAATCAAAGGGTTCTACCCTAACAAGTTGTTTATGATTCATATGAGATATTTTGGCTATAGTGTTTCATTTTCCAATATAATCCTATTCGGAGAAGAAGAAGGTGATAGTGAGAACCCTCATGCATTGTCTATTGAAAAGAGCCAAGAGGATATTGAGATTGTTATTAGAACCACTAATAAACATAGATAGTGGGGAAAATTTGTTAATGAGAGGAGTGCTCAGACTCCTAACGTTTCACAGAAAAATGACCTACCAAAACCAGAAATCTTAGTCAATAGAGCAAGAACAAAGGAAATATTTAGTAGACAATTCTGATGATTGAGGAGATCAGAACCCTCCTAAGAGAAGTCTTGAAAGACCTCATAAAATACTAGTGACTAGTAAAAGGAAAATAAATTCAAGTCGAGAAGGAGGAAATGAGGGTGCAATTGAAGACGAAATTGTTCTTGAAGATATGGACCTAGACGTGAACATTGAGGACATCGAATTTCCTGATGAAGAACAGAGAATTCAGGAAAGTAGAGAAGTTACAATAGAATTAGCTACAAAAGATCCAATGCTATTTTGAAGAAGAATCCTTGAATTTTCATAGTGCCCTGTTCAACAAAGGTTCAAAGAAATTGGTCAATAAAACAATTCATGCAAAAATTAAAAAACTCCAAGGAAAATTGAGCTCATAACTTGACCTTAATGGAGTTCCACCATATTGAATTGTACATATTCATGAAGCCATGGGTGAAGCTTTAAATATGCTAGTTGGTGAAATGGAAAATGAAAATGCCACCCTTAAATAAATAATTAAAAAAATTAAAAAATCCTTTGATGCTCACACCTATATTTTCCAGGATAATTGTTATAATGCAACACTGGAAGAGTCTTCATGGGAAACCATAATAAATATCCATATTAAGAGTCACATCAATCCTACTTTTTGTTTTCTGAAGATATGTTGGAGAAACCATCAATAAAATAGTGGCTCTTATCCTTGAGACATGGGCATTGGAAAATAGTTTTGTTAATTTGGGATCAAGAACTAAAAATTTGAGACAATACCTTAAGTTTGACCTAGAGAATGAAAAGGAGTTCTATAAAGGGGTTGTTTCTACATTTGTTGTAAAATTTTCAAGCATGAGTGAGTATAGAAGAAAAGAGTAGGACTTTCCTTCACCATTCCACATAAAAAATCTCAAAGCATGATGGATTAAAAGAATAAAATGTCTAAAAGAAATATTGGTTGATTATGATACCATAAGTTTTAAAAGGGGAGAATCATATTTAAAATTAATTGAGTTGGATTTAGCTAGGACAATCAGAGAAGTTCAAGACCCAAATTTTATATTAAACTCAATGTTAATGACAAAATATAAATTTGAAGAAAACGTGGAACTATTAAAGATTACATCAGCTGAGAGATTCAATAATTTGACCGAGTATTAAGAATTGGAAGTGGAAAGTTAGTTAGTTAGTTATGTAAAAAAAAATGAAGATATTTAAGATACAATACACCAAATTTCAATGGACTTTAGAGAATTGAAGAATTCATTATTTGACATAAAGGTAAGGAAATAAATATTTGTTGCACCCATGAGAGACTATATTGAAAATTGGTTAAATAATGCCTTAACCAAAATAACAAAACAAGATCAATAAGAGTTAGTTTCAACCAGTCACAGAATTCCAGTGAAGGAAATTACAAAAGGAACCTCAGCAAGAATATAAGAAAGGACAGAAAACCATCATAGTAAGTAAATTGGCCATCTCTCACAATATCCTATTCTTTATACTTATCATTTAGAAATCATTCAATTGTGTATTTTTAGTCTTTTGAGAACCCATAACCGATCTATGACCATATCCTTTTTCTTCTTTCGGGTCCATCCTTGTTTCACTTTCTTTTATGGTCCATGGGAGCCCCATCCCAGTCCATTTGGACAAACACAAACTTTTAATTTTGTTGTAATCAGACTACTATTTTTGAAACTCCCAAGAGAACTACTTTGGGGAGTAATTTCAATGATTTCTCAAACTCCGCGTTTATGAGCAGGAGATTTTTAAAGTGCACCTATCATATTCGCTTATGTTTTGAACGAAATACTCTTTTAAAGTTCTCTACAATTGTGGACTAGTATCTTTCTTTATTATGAATTTGATCAAATTTTATCATGTTGTGATGGATGTGAGGAATTATTTACTTTCATAGTATGTTTTCTTTATTGTTTTATAATATTTTATACATATTTTACTTCATTCTATAAAATATTCCTAGTCCTCTTCTCACGATTCCTTCTTTGTGAATATATACTTTTATCTTTCCTTTATATTTTGAAAGCAATAAAGATTGGGGTTTTTTGTTTAGAATTTCCCAATTTGATTGTTGATTTCAAAACATTCAAGCCATATCTTTCATATTATAATAGAGGAGTACCACCTCTATAAAAATTCAAGGGGATATTTTATTCTTGTGAGGTTGTTGTTTGGATCTTGACCAATCTAAACATAAAAAACTAGGACACTTTCCTCTATTTTGGTAAAACTTATTGGACAAATTCACCTCCCCTTTCTATTATGTAAAAACACAATTGTTTCACTTTCACAACATTTTTCAAAGACAAATCAATGATTGCACAAGAAAAAACGTTATCTGGTTTGATGAAGCACAATATTTTGAAAATGGATACCTCATTAATTAATGTCAAAAATTCTATAAAAGAGTTAAAGTTAAAGAATAATACATCTAAAAACTGAGATATGGTAATTAAATGATTTGGAAGATCATGAACATCCAATTATAGGGATGAAAGTTCAACTATACATGATGCTATTATTACCTCTGCAACTTCAACAAAATGTTTTCCAACGTGAATGCCAAAAATGTTGGGAACATCAACAAAGACACTATGCAAGTGTACAAAATCTAGGATGCAGTTAGACACAAATGATGATTACTTGTTGGACCATTAATTGTAGAAAATCCTATAAGGATATACTTCTATAATATATCCTTCTATAAGAAATTATAGCTATCATGCAAGAGTGTTGGATGACAAATTCTCATGTTTCACCATATATAAATGATGTGGTGTGGCATTGAATATCAAGAGGTATGTATGAACTTCATGTGAAACATTTATTGGATATGAATCTAGTTGAATTGTTCAATAATTTCAAAGAAAATTATTGTGATATTCATATCTAAATTATCACATTTGTGAAGCTTAAAAAAGGGTATACTAGACCTATCATTGTTTATGACACATGTTGTTATTGTTGTTACCATATTGAGTTTGAATTATACTACGACTCTTTCCTTGATTTTAGTAAAAATTATTAAACAAATTCACCTCCCTCTTCTAGAATTTTTTATTTTTTATTTTAGATTCTATCTAAATTATCACATTTTTTAAGCTTCAACCATGGTATATTATACCTATCGTTGTTTATGACATACGATGTTAATTTTACCATATTGAGTTGAATTATTCTATGATAGTTTCCTTGATTTTGGTAAAACTTATTAGACAAATTCACCTCCCCCTTCTACAATTCTTTCTTTCATATTTGATATTTTATGTGGATGAGTCAAGAATAAGGTGTTTTACCAAAAATAATGTGTTGGTGTAAAACATGCAATCATTATGTTAGTTTGTATTTATTCCATACAAATTACCATATTGATTTTAATGATCCAACATTGAGAAATATCACTATCAATTAGAAGAGATATGAATATGTTGATACCAACAACACATCATATTTAGGTTATTCTTTTAAAAAGATCAATTTTTTAGAGGATAGAATCCATGAGAGAGATTTCATGAAGAATAACATAAACAAAATTTATAAATACATCAACCATTCACATAGAGCTAGGTGGCAAGTCCTAGAATTCAAAAACTATCACGAGGTTTTTCCATGGGGGACAATTTTTCCGATGGTTGATTTTGTAGAGAAGTATACTTTTTCCACACAAAAGGAAACACAAAGTGAATATTATCATTCTAACTATCTACACTTGTCTATGTTCTATATAGACATGCACAATATGGTTTCAATGTTATGAAAAACAATTACGATAATCATTATCTTATCAAAGAGTGTCATTTCTATATTATAAATGATGGTACACTTGATACACATTTTGTTCAAAATTATTTCAATGTGATTTATCAGTCATTCAATCTATGCCAAGTTAAATTCAACCATCATTGAATATGGTTAGATGGTTGTGTTCAATAATTTATATCCTCTCAATCATTTTATTTGGTGTGTCATATTCACCAAAATACACATTAAAAATATGTGGAATTTATTTGGGACTAGACATGAAAATGGAGAACATGATGGTGTTGGGGCATGTGTAAAATGAACAGACTAAAGGAAAACGAGTCGCTTTAATAAATGAATTGTGCCCTCCCAATAAGTTGCACTTAGGTGAAAATCATATTTAAACCATGAAAAAAACAAAAGGTCGAGAGGCATGTGAAGATAAATATATATCATTTAAAAATTACATGCTTATATAAAAGATTTTGTTGTGGATTGGAACATGTTTAAATGTCTTAAAAATATAATTTTTTAGGTTTTCATATGTATAATCTATAGGTTTTTTCGGAATATGGGAATTGAGGATATCAACAGGTCTATTCTATATGATGTTTCCACCATAGGTGGGACTAGGAGTTTTCACTCTATTAGGAAAAAGGATTGTCAACATTTATTTGCATTTAATAAAAGGAATAAATCCTACCTTTNTCGGAATATGGGAATTGAGGATATCAACAGGTCTATTCTATATGATGTTTCCACCATAGGTGGGACTAGGAGTTTTCACTCTATTAGGAAAAAGGATTGTCAACATTTATTTGCATTTAATAAAAGGAATAAATCCTACCTTTTTCTAGTTTGTATAGAGAATGAAGATTCCATTGAGGTTTGTAAAAAAAAAATGGTGATAATGTCAAACCTTGAAAACATACAATGTCGACTTTGAAGGGAAAAATGCCACACGTGTCCTTATAAGACATTTATTTAGAGGATACCTTCATATTTCCTGATGGAAATTGAGTGTTTAATATTGTTAGAGAAGGAAACATAACAATATGTGCAATTTACTACATTTAAATAAACTTATTTTTATATTTTTTGTTTTTCCACACCCATGCGTGCACACCCACACAAAGGTTAGGATATTGGGAAAATTAGGAGTTATTTAAGTTCAACTTGGTCTAATGTGTCTTTAGGTAAACTATCCTTTTTTAGTGTTCTTTTGTAACTAAATAATTTGGTGGTCATGATTATGTTTTATACATAAAGTTATCTTAAGGTTCATCTTCTTAGATACTAATGTTGGAATACTTAGAGGGGGGGGGGGTGAATCGGTATGAGAACTTTATACAAGTTTTAACCAAAATATATAATATTTAACTTTATCAGTAGTATGTCATCAATGTATCATCAATATATCATGATCATATAAACATAAGAAACATCACATCAAGTATACAGTACACCCAAATTTACGTGGAAAACCAAATGGGAGAAAACCACATAATGCTTTATTATATATCAAATAATAGATTCATTGGAAGCACCAACTTCCCAATTCTCCAGCTACAACTGGAAGGAGGATATGACCCCCTATTTACAGGCTCCAACCTGAAGGAAGCTGCAAGTCCCTTAATTCTCTGGCTCCAACTAGAAGGAGGCTACAACCCCTTGATTCTCAGGTTCGAACCTAAAGGAAGCTCAAACTCCTTGTGTTCTCCAACACCAATCAGAAGGAGGCTACAACCCCCTTTCCTTGCCCCGTTCTGCCACCTTGAAGTGTAAGTGTACACCAATTTCCACTACCACAATCACTACCATTGTCGCTTCCACTATCACATCAACCCATAACCTATCAACCTGTCACTATATCCAACTTGTCACTGTCAACCTGCCACATCAACCTATCACTATCAACATGTCCAACCTATCACTAATCAACCTGTAACGAATACTCAACATCAACAATACCAGATCCACCATCACCAAGACATGCCTCTACCAAGCATGTATCAATATCATCAACATACCATCACAAGTTATGTTCCTGTACCATGCATCAGTCTATACCACAACCTATACCATCAACAATGTACCAACCATGTACATCAACCATGTACATCAACCATGTACATCAACTATGTACATCAATACCATACCATGTACTAACCATTTATATCAACCATGTACATCAACCATCCCCATACCATGTACCAATCTTGTATCAAACAAGTGCATCAACCATACACCAAAACTTGTACCATATTATGTATTAATCATGTGCCATATCATCAACCGTGTACCATGAAATGTGCTTGAACCATATACCATGTCATATACCAAATACCATAAGATATCATCAATGAAATGCCTCAACCATATGCCAAGAATATGTGTCAAATGTGTACCAAGAATGTCTATATATCACCAACAAGTGCTTCAAACATATACAAAAAATGTGTCTCAAACAATGTGCCAAATGTCTAAGATTGTCCTCAAACCACGTCCCTCAACCATATACCATATCACTCATGATATGTCTCAATCATGCCATACACCATAACATTATCAAAATGTAACCCTAAAAAAATACATGTAACTTTGTATCAAACTTGGTGTATGTAATCATATACATGCAGACCTTCCTCAACTTCAACAACAATAGAATAGTGTCTTCATCAAACTTTACCATAGTCTCATGTGACTAGTTTTTGGATTAGTCACAAACCCTAAATTTAAACAAGCATAACTTTGTACATGTAATGAATAAAGGTATGCAAATTGTACCCAATATTCTTCAATATCTTCACTACAATTTCTCTAAGTTTCACTACTTGGAACATCCTATATAAGGAGTTATAGAAAACATGGAAAACCTTGCTGAATTATGGATTATTCTAGAGAGTGAATCTTTAGAGAATACCACGCATGGAATATTTCATATCTAGATCTGAAAATAACACAAAACATACTATGGATTGTACTCTATCCAATGCATTTAGTTTCACTGAATTTGGATCCTCTATGACTAAGTTTTGACTCTTTTACTCGGAACACATGTTTGAGACTAGTTTTAGGATTAGTCAAAATCCCTGTTTTCCACAGAGTGTATCACCCAAAATAAAACAACCCTAAAATTTCTAAAATAGGTACCTTGATATGTTGTCTTTATAGCCTCTAGGTTTCTCTATTTGAATTATTCTACAAAATAAATTATAGTGAAAATGGTAAGATGACCTATAAATAACATACCTTAGAACACATCCTCATAAGATTTCATCCTCCCTTGGAATTTTCCCCTTCTTTACTTCATCTTCCCTCTGAAAAACCCCTCAGATATCATTGGTTACCTCAGATAATAATCACTTGATCACTTATATAGATATTCAATGAACTTGTGTATGTAATAATGAGAGATTCTTGATGTGTATTTATACTCTTCCTTGTAACTGCTTTTCAACCACTTTACCCTTAATTAATTTCTTGTTGTAACCACTTTACCCTTAATTAATTTCTTGTTACAATTGTTTTACACTTGAACTATTTTACCCTTTTTCCTAATTTTAGGGTAATAATTGTTTTACCAGTTTTCCTAATTTTATGGTCATAATTATTTTACCTTTTTTTTCCTATTTTTGGGGTCATAATTGTTTTACCCTTTTTCCTAATTTTAGGGTCATAATTGTTTTACCCTTTTTCCTCATTTTAGGGTCATAACTATTTTACCATTTTTCTTAATTT
>SNQJ01S0002304.1:90011-131457 GCA_010110895.2 Picea sitchensis | reverse complement strand
AAAGGTAGGATTTATTCCTTTTATTAAATGCAAATAAATGTTGACAATCCTTTTTCCTAATAGAGTGAAAACTCCTAGTCCCACCTATGGTGGAAACATCATATAGAATAGACCTGTTGATATCCTCAATTCCCATATTCCGAAAAAACCTATAGATTATACATATGAAAACCTAAAAAATTATATTTTTAAGACATTTAAACATGTTCCAATCCACAACAAAATCTTTTATATAAGCATGTAATTTTTAAATGATATATATTTATCTTCACATGCCTCTCGACCTTTTGTTTTTTTCATGGTTTAAATATGATTTTCACCTAAGTGCAACTTATTGGGAGGGCACAATTCATTTATTAAAGCGACTCGTTTTCCTTTAGTCTGTTCATTTTACACATGCCCCAACACCATCATGTTCTCCATTTTCATGTCTAGTCCCAAATAAATTCCACATATTTTTAATGTGTATTTTGGTGAATATGACACACCAAATAAAATGATTGAGAGGATATAAATTATTGAACACAACCATCTAACCATATTCAATGATGGTTGAATTTAACTTGGCATAGATTGAATGACTGATAAATCACATTGAAATAATTTTGAACAAAATGTGTATCAAGTGTACCATCATTTATAATATAGAAATGACACTCTTTGATAAGATAATGATTATCGTAATTGTTTTTCATAACATTGAAACCATATTGTGCATGTCTATATAGAACATAGACAAGTGTAGATAGTTAGAATGATAATATTCACTTTGTGTTTCCTTTTGTGTGGAAAAAGTATACTTCTCTACAAAATCAACCATCGGAAAAATTGTCCCCCATGGAAAAACCTCGTGATAGTTTTTGAATTCTAGGACTTGCCACCTAGCTCTATGTGAATGGTTGATGTATTTATAAATTTTGTTTATGTTATTCTTCATGAAATCTCTCTCATGGATTCTATCCTCTAAAAAATTGATCTTTTTAAAAGAATAACCTAAATATGATGTGTTGTTGGTATCAACATATTCATATCTCTTCTAATTGATAGTGATATTTCTCAATGTTGGATCATTAAAATCAATATGGTAATTTGTATGGAATAAATACAAACTAACATAATGATTGCATGTTTTACACCAACACATTATTTTTGGTAAAACACCTTATTCTTGACTCATCCACATAAAATATCAAATATGAAAGAAAGAATTGTAGAAGGGGGAGGTGAATTTGTCTAATAAGTTTTACCAAAATCAAGGAAACTATCATAGAATAATTCAACTCAATATGGTAAAATTAACATCGTATGTCATAAACAACGATAGGTATAATATACCATGGTTGAAGCTTAAAAAATGTGATAATTTAGATAGAATCTAAAATAAAAAATAAAAAATTCTAGAAGAGGGAGGTGAATTTGTTTAATAATTTTTACTAAAATCAAGGAAAGAGTCGTAGTATAATTCAAACTCAATATGGTAACAACAATAACAACATGTGTCATAAACAATGATAGGTCTAGTATACCCTTTTTTAAGCTTCACAAATGTGATAATTTAGATATGAATATCACAATAATTTTCTTTGAAATTATTGAACAATTCAACTAGATTCATATCCAATAAATGTTTCACATAAAGTTCATACATACCTCTTGATATTCAATGCCACACTACATCATTTATATATGGTGAAACGTGAGAATTTGTCATCCAACACTCTTGCATGATAGCTATAATTTCTTATAGAAGTATATCCTTATAGGATTTTCTACAATTAATGGTCCAACAAGTAATCATCATTTGTGTCTAACTGCATCCTAGATTTTGTACACTTGCATAGTGTCTTTGTTGATGTTCCCAACATTTTTTGCATTCACGTTGGAAAACATTTTGTTGAAGTTGTAGAGGTAATAATAACATCATGTATAGTTGAATTTTCATCCCTATAATTGGATGTCCATGATCTTCCAAATCATTTAATTACCATATCTCAGTTTTTGGATGTATTATTCTTTAACTTTAACTCTTTCATAGAATTTTTGACATTAATTAATGAGGTATCCATTTTCAAAATATTGTTCTTCATCAAACCAGATAACGTTTTTTCTTGTGCAATCATTGATTTGTCTTTGAAAAATGTTGTGAAAGTGAAACAATTGTGTTTTTACATAATACAAGTGGAAAATTTGGGCCCCAACTCTTCTATTTTGGTTTTATCAATGTTTTGTAAGAAGTCATCACCAACCTCGATATCACTATAGCTAACAATTGTCATGGAATATACAATGTATTAGCCTCCTCTTCAATGTCTTCATCAATTCCATATTTTGTATTAGCATCATATTCAATTTGTTCATCAATTACAGGTTCCTATTCATTAGATATGGAGTCCACTCTTTGTTAGTTAAAATGATAATCAACATTTAGTTTTAAATATTTTTGTTCAACATCATCATTTGCATGTCCAATTCTTAAACAATTTTAGTCTGATCTGTTTGCCACCATGCTTTCCTTATTGTTTTCATTACGTATCCCATTGTCTCTCTTGCATATTGATATTTTTTACAATTTATTTTACTACTCATTCTTATGAAATCTTCATAACTTGAAATTAAAATTTTATCTTTTTCTGAAGACATAATCCAATATTTTATATGCAATAAGATGGAATCCAATATTTTATATCCAATTAATAAATTAATTCCAAGACTAAAATTTTATCAACTAGCCCCAAGTCCAATAACTTCAAATTGAAGCCTCAACTATCCCAAGTCTTTAGACTTGGGTACAACCCTAAAAGTTTTAAACAAGCCTCAATAGTGGACTCTACCCATCATCTATTTTGTTCTTTTATGATTGATTGATGACTATGAGTTGATGGATTAAATGTTTGGATGAATATGTGCTTAAACATCATACCCTTACATGTAGTATTTGTGTTTTTGTGTCACGTTGCATCATGAGATTGATTCATCTCTCAAGTTGTCAGTTTTCATATTCTTAGCAAATTTAGATGCATCATGTGCTAATGGTTGTGTCTTATTGATTGATTTGATTGAAGTGGATATAACTTTCACAATTTTTATAATGAAAAGGTATGTATACAACCTATCCATAATATTTATGATAAAAAATATCTTTATCATTGCAAATCCAACAAGAACACGAACATTCAATGGGTCACATATATAAGATAAGAGCATTTGTGCATGATCACTGACAAGAATGATTGCATGTTGAATGAATTGTTTCACAAATGATACATAAGTAATAATATGTGGATGTGTAAAAATGATATCAAGTTAAGTTTGAAAATGAAATGAGACATCTTAGTGCTCCATGAGTTTGCATGCCCAAGTTGATGGATTCTAATCTTCAAAAGGGGCACATAAACGGTTATGTACACATGTGACATAAGGTGGTGTTGTTGTGATATGAAGAAGGAGGAACTAGTGATTTTTCATAGAATACCTCATTGACATTTGGTAGTGTCTAATAGAATAATATCATTATAAGGTAGCACACAAGATTGTGTGTGGCAATTATGTGATTTAGGGCCTGAACCTCAATGGTAATATGCTAACATGGGTATATGGAAGGGAAAATAATCATTGTGATGATTAAGAATGAACGTTTGCATCATATAAGATTATTGAACTCATTCCTCATGATTGAAATCCTTTTCTTTGGGTTTTATAGAAAAACTATGTTTTAACCATGTTTTCCTCATAATTGCATTCAACACTCAAAGACCATTGTTTCCAATAAAAATCAGTTTCATGCATGATGATCTAAGTAAATTCAATAATTCAAATTGAATACCATATAGTAGTGATATTTGTCAATGTGCAATCATTAAGATCAATAGGGTACTTTGTATGGAATAAATCCAAACTAACATAATGGTTGTATTTTTCCACTAAGACATTGTTTTTGGTAAAATGCCTTATAAGATACTCTTCTACATAGAATCTCAAATGTAAACGAAAGAACTATGGAAGGGGGAGGTGAATTTGTCTAATAAGTTTTACCAAAATAGAGTAAAGTGTCCTAGTTTTTTATGTTTAGATTGGTCAAGATCCAAACAACAACCTCACAAGAATAAAATATCCCCTTGAATTTTTATAGAGGTGGTATGTTGGAACATGTTGTCATTGATGCCAATGGTTTGATTGATTGATGTCAAGTGATTGATTGATGTTAAAGGATTGATTGATTGATTATTGATGTAATATAATATGTATTGTCCTTGATGAGAATGCATAGATGAAGATTGATCAATGAGTTGTCATTGATATGTTGATGAAGATGGATCGATGTGGTTCCATTGGTATATGATGCATTGTTGGAAAAATGTATAGATGACTTATTATTATCTTATCATGATTGATAAGGTGTACCGATGGATGAACTCCCAAAGTGGTCCCCTTATGTTGAAAGCCTTCACGGGAAAGGCGCTTTTCGCAGTTGAGTTATCCTAGAAAGAATGGTTGGAGGACCCATGCTTGTATGAGAATAATGAGAGATGAAGATCAAGAAATTGTTGGTGAAACTATCCTAGATGGATAGTGTTTGTCATGCCATTTTTGGTGGTATGGAGCGTCACATAATTCCTCCACGGTTAGAGAGTTATGGCCATGAAGTTGGAGAAAGGTTTTGGGTAATGGATCTAAGATTGTTTGATGGGTAACAGTATGAAGTTATGATATATTTTTTCAGATAATACTATTATTATATATAGATGGTATGTCATGCCATTTCTAGTGGTATGTAGAGCGTCACATAACTCCTCACGGTTTGAGAGTTATGTATACGAAGTTGGAGGACCCTCATATGTCGTCTAGAAGCCCCAAAAGGTCAAAGTAATCAAAAGTGGTTTAAAGGGATTTTAAAAGGTAAATAATAAAGTGAAGTGATGAGTGTATTATAATTCAAGTGATATCAAAATAAATTATTTAATAATAAATTTAATGGAGAAAATTGAAGTGGACCCAACCCTAAAATAAAGGGAAAGAAAGTGGGGCCAAGTGACCTAGAATATGTTTTTAAAGAAACTACTTGAAGAGTATAAATGAGGCAGGAAATATATAAATTTTAAATCCAAACTTGAGAATATTGAATATCTATATAGGTGTCTGAGATTTTACAGATGATATCTTAGCCGAAATTCTGAGGAAAAGTGAAAGAAGGCCGAAATGCAAGGAAAGGATAAATTCTTTTGAAGGTGCTTTCTAAGGTATGTTATTTTGGTCATCTCACCATTTCTCTCTTTTTTTCTATAATGATTCGAATCCTGAAATTGCTATGCAAGTGAGAAAACATATCCAAGAATATATGGTAAAAAATTAGCTCTATTGGGTCGTTGTATTTTTTGGGGTTACACCCGTTGGAAAATAGGGTTTGTGGCCGATCCACGAAACTGAGTCAAAATCATGTGTTTCGGGTAAAACGTCATAACTTCTTCATAACAGCTCCAAATTCAATTGTGAGACCAAATATGTGTCGGTTAGGGTGTTAAAAGGCTTTAGTATTCTTTGTAACAGTTTCAGATCATTTTAATTGAATATTTTGTGCAGGGCACTCTCTCTACAAGAGACACTCTCTAGAATAAGCCAGAATTCAGCAAGGTATGCCATTTTGCTATAACTCCTTTTATGAGAGGTTCAAGCAGTGCCACTTGGAGGAAATGCACAAAAAAAAAAAAAAAAAAAAAAAAAAAAATTATCAGTTTCATATCTTTATACATTACAGGTTCAAAGTTATGATCACTTCAAGTCGGGGTTGTTGACTAATCCAAACTAGGCATGTGAGACTAAAAACAAGTTTGATGAAAATGCTAGTCTTTTGTTAAGAAAGGAAGGTTTGCAGGAATGTGATGATATACACCGAATATTACACAGAGGTACAAATCATATTTGGATGACAAAATTGATGAGGAGCTTTGGTTGAGGTACATGTTGAGTATAGTTGAAGACGATAGTTGATGATGTTGGTACATTATTGAGTCATAGTTGATGAAGTAGTTGATACATGATTGGTCTGAATTAGTGCGTGTTTGGATGCACTTAGTACCGGGTTGATTAATTGGTGCATGGTTGATGCACTTGTTCATGGTCTGTGAGTTGATTACGAGGTTGGTGCATGGTTGATGCACTTGTTCATGAAATTACCGAGTTGATTCTGGTTGGTGCATGGTTGATGCACTTGTTCATGAATGCGAGGTTGATTCTGAGGTTGGTGCATGGTTGATGCACTTTTATGGTACAGGTTGATTACGAGTTGATGCATGGTTGATACATGGTTCATATTTATTGAATGCGAGGTTTACGGCCCGATATATCTCCGCAGTGATGATAGTGTGGCGGTGGTTCATCATTCTACTTCTACTTGAGGTGGCAGGACGGAGACAAGAACGGTGGTTGTAGCCACCTTAGGTTGTAACCCGAAGAACATAGAGGTTGTAGCCTCCTTACGGTTGTAGCCAGAGAAAATATGAGGGAGTTAGACTTCCCTCGAGGTTGTAACTGAGAAACTAGAGATTTGTAGCCTCCTTCTAGTTGCTAACCGAGAAAAATTGGGAGTTGGAGCTTCCCTCGGTTGTAACCTGAGAAAACTAGGTGGTTGTAGCCTCCTTACGGTTGTAGCCGGAGAGGTGGGGTAGTTGGAGCTTCCCTGGGGTTGTAGCTCGAGAAACTAGAAGTTGAAACCTCCTTCGATTCTTATTTGGAAAAACAAAGGAAGTTGGTGCTTCCAATGAATGTAATTCTTCAAGACATATAAGAAAAAGCATTCACGTGGTTTTCTCGATTTGGGACTCCACGTAAAAGCTCTTGGTGTCGCGTGTATGTGTATGATTGTTCATTTGTTCATTGCTTATTTATTCTTGCTCATTATTGGATAATAATTCTACATTGATATAACATTTGCTTTTTGTGGTTAAAAAGGATTGGATTTCTCTTTTATTGATTCACTCCCCCTCTCGATAATCCAACAATTGGTATCGAGCGGTTCCTTGAAATGAGTTTAACCACCGGAAGGAGATCATGTATTATTCCGAGAATGGAGTACCAATATTTAATGGTGGAAATGGTTTAAGTATGAGATTTGGAGTAGAAGGGCCAGGAAATTATTTTTTCTGACGCAGGGACATTATATTTGGCTATCGGTTATTTACGGGATATGATAGTTCAAAAGGGCAAAGGCTATGACCAGAAGGAATTGAAGAAGAATAACAAAATAGCAATGGATTTCATCAGGAAAGGATTATCGCCATTAGAGAAAAGGTTGTTAAATGTTCACCGGTAAAAGAACTTTGGATAAGTTACATGACATATATTATTCACCATCATGAATTGAGAGGAATGCCAAAGAGGATCGCGGTCTGTAGAACAAGAAGAAGGATGCTCATCATGGGGCAGTTGAGAAGAGGAAGAGTATTATGAAGTAGAAGTTGATTACAAGAAAAATTGTTCGGTCGCAATTAAATATCTAAGGAAAAGAAAGAGAAACAACCATCCGGTCCATCCATCCATTCCTTCCTTTCCTTCCATCCCTCCACCTTCCATCCATCCATCCATTCCATCCATTCCATCCATCGTCCCTCTCCAATTTCCATCCATCCTTCCTTCCATCATCCTTCCTCAGTCCATCCATCCTTCCGTCCTCCATCCATCCATTCCGTCCATCCATCCTCCATTCCTCCTCTTTCCTCCGTCCATCCATTCCATTTCCTCCATCCATCCTTTCATTCCATCCATCCATCCATCTTCCTCTTTCCTTCCTCCTCCATTCATCCATCCATCCATCCATCCATCCATCCATCCATCCATCCGTCCGTCCATTCCATCCGTCCATCCATTCCATCCATCCATCCATCCTCATCCAAAATCCTAAAATAGGAAGAAGTGGGATAGTGACCTAGAATATGTTTTTAAGGAAGCCACTTGGAGGTATAAATATGAGGCAAGACTCTCATTTTAAATCCTGCTTGAGAATATTGAATATCTATGGGTGTGGATTTACAGATGATATCTTAGCGAAATTAGAGAGGAAAGTTAAGAAAAGAAGGCAGAAATGCAGGAAGGATAAATTCTTTTGGGTGCTTTCTAAGGTATGTTATTTTAGGGTCATCTCACCATTTCGCTATAACTTTTTTATATAATTATTCAGATCCTGTAAATTTCTATGAAAGTGAAAACATATCCAAGTATCTTCAGTTTCAAAATCATCTTGTGGGTCGTTGTATTTTTGGAGTTACGCAGTTGGAAGAAAATAGGGTTTGTGTGATCTGAAACTAGTCAAAATCGGGTGTTTGGGGAAAAACGTCCTCTTCTTCATAACATTTCCAAATTCAGTGAGACAAAAATGTGTGTCGGTTAGGGTAAAGGCTTTAGTATTCTTTGCAACAGTTTCAGATCATTTAATTGAATATTTTGTGGGGCACTCTCTACAAGGGCGGCTCTCTAGAATAAGCCAGAATTAAATAGGTATGCCATTTTGCTATAACTCAGCACCACGAGAGGTTCCAAGCGGTGCCACTTGGAGGAATTACATAAACACACACTGAATAACATTGTGTATCAGTTTCATATCTTTATACATTCTGAGTTCAAAGTTATGATCACTTCAAGAGTCGGGGTTGTTATTTAATCCATAATTAGGCATGTGAGACTAAAACAAGTTTGATGAAAATGCTAGTCTTTTGTTAAGGAAAGGTTTGCGGGAATGTGATGATATACACCAGGTATATTCCTGAGAGAACAAATCATATTTGGATGATATAAAATTGATGAGAGGCTTTTGGTTGAGGTATGTTAGTACATAGTTGAGACGATAGTTGATGATGTTGGTACATTGACGAGTCATAGTTGATGAGTAGTTGATACATGATTGATGCAGTTAGTGCGTGTTTGGATACGCAGTGCGGGTTGATTACGAGGAGTTGGTGCATGGTTGATGCACTGTTCATGAGCCCATGTTGATTACGAGGTTAGTGCATGGTTGATGCACTTGTTCATGAAATACCCGGGTTGATTACGAGGTTGGTGCATGGTTGATGCACTTGTTCATGAAATTACAAGGTTGATTACGGTTGGTGCATGGTTGATGCACTTGTTTATAATTCTGAGGTTGATGCATGGTTGATGCATGGTTCATATTTATTGAATACCCGAGTTTACAACGATATATCTCATGATGATAGTGTGGCAGTGGTTCATCATTCTACCTGCCACTTCGCCGAGTGGCGGGGCAGGCGAGGAGCGGGTGGTTGTAGCCACCTTAGGATTTAATGGCCGGAGAGAACATAGAAGTTGTAGCCTCCCTTCGGTTGTAACCCGAAAATTGGGGATTGAGCTTCCCTCGAGGTTATCTTGAGAAGCTAGGGGTTGTAGCCTCATACAGTTTGTAGCGAGAGAATTGGGGAGTTGGAGCTTCCCTCGGGTTAACTGAGAAACTAGGGGTTGTAGCCTCCTTCCGGTTGTAACTTGAAGAATTGGGGATTGGAGCTTCCCTCGGTTGCTTGAGAAACTAGGGGTGGAGCCTCCTTCGATTCTGTTGGAAAACAAAGAGGAAGTTGGTGCTTCAATGAATGTAATTCTTCAAGACATATAAGAAAAAGCATTAAGTGGTTTTCTCCCGTTGGGTTTCCGGCGTAAAACGGGTCTTTGTGTATGTGTATGATTGTTCATTTGTTCATTGCTTATTTATTCTTGCTCTACTGTGTATGTGTATGATTGTTCATTTGTTCATTGCTTATTTATTACTGCTCATTATTGGATAATAATTCTACATTGATATAACATTTGAAGAAAAAGGATTAAAATTACGTTATTACTGATTCACCCCCCCTCTCAGTAATAAGTTTTACCAAAATAGAGTAAAGTGTCCTAGTTTTTTATGTTTAGATTGGTCAAGATCCAAACAACAACCTCACAAGAATAAAATATCCCCTTGAATTTTTATAGAGGTGGTACTCTATTATAATCTGAAAGATATGGCTTGAATGTTTTGAATTCAACAATCAAATTGGGAAATTCTAAACAAAAAACCCCAATCTTTATTGCTTTCAAAATATAAAGGAAAGATAAAAGTATATATTCACAAAGAAGGAATCGTGAGAAAAGGACTAGGAATATTTTATAGAATGAAGTAAAATATGTACAGAATATTATAAAACAATAAAGAAAACATAATATGAAAGTAAATAATTCCTCACATCCATCACAACATGATAAAATTTGATCAAATTCATAATAAAGAAAGATACTAGTCCACAATTGTAGAGAACTTTAAAAGAGTATTTCGTTCAAAACATAAGTGAATATGATAGGTGCACTTTAAAAATCTCGTGCTCATAAACTCAGAGTTTGAGAAATCATTGAAATTACACCCCAAAGTAGTTCTCTTGGGAGTTTCAAAAATAATAGTCTGATTACAACAAAATTAAAAGTTTGTGTTTGTCCAAATGGACTGGGATGGGGCTCCCATGGACCATAAAAGAAAGTGAAACAAGGATGGACCCGAAAGAAGAAAAAGGAGATGGTCATAGATTGGTTATGGGTTCTCAAAAGACTAAAAATACACAATTGAATGATTTCTAAACGATAAGTATAAAGAATAGGATATTGTGAGAGATGGGCAGTTTACTTACTATGATGGATTTATCTCCTTTCTTATATTCTTGTTGAGGTTCCTTTTGTAATTTCCTTCACTGGAATTCTGTGACTGGTTGAAACTAACTCTTATTGATCTTGTTTTATTATTTTGGTTAAGGCATTATTTAACCAATTTTCAATATAGTCTCTCATGGGTGCAACAAATATTTCTTTCCTTACCTTTATGTCAAATAATGAATTCTTCAATTCTCTAAAGTCCATTAAAATTTGGTGAATTGTATCTTAAATATCTTCATTTTTTTTTACATAACTAACTAACTAACTTTCCACTTCCAATTCTTAATACTCGGTCAAATTATTGAATCTCTCAGCTGATGCAATCTTTAATAGTTCCACGTTTTCTTCAAATTTATATTTTGTCATTAACATTGAGTTTAATATAAAATTTGGGTCTTGAACTTCTCTGATTGTCCTAGCTAAATCCAACTCAATTAATTTTAAATATGATTCTCCACTTTTAAAACTTATGGTATCATAATCAACCAATATTTCTTTTAGACATTTTATTCTTTTAATCCATCATGCTTTGAGATGTTTTATGTGGAATGGTGAAGGAAAGTCCTACTCTTTTCTTCTATACTTACTCATGCTTGAAAATGTTACAACAAATGTAGAAACAACCCCTTTATAGAACTCCTTGTCATTATCTAGGTCAACCTTAAGGTATTGTCTCAAATTTTTAGTTCTTGATCCCAAATTAACAAAATTATTTTCCAATGCCCATGTCTCAAGGATAAGAGCCACTCTTCTATTGATGTTTTCTCCAACATATCTTCAGAAAACAAAAAGTAGGATTGATGTGACTCTTAATATGGATCTTTATTATGGTTTCCCATCAAGACTCTTCCAGTGTTGCATTATAACAATTATCTTGGAAAATATAGGTGCGAGCATCAAAGGATTTTTTAATTTTTTTAATTATTTATTTAAGGGTGGCATTTTCATTTTCCATTTCACCAACTAACATATTTAAAGCTTCACCCATGGCTTCATGAATATGTACAATTCAATATGGTGGAACTCCATTAAGGTCAAGTTATGAGCTCAATTTTCCTTGGACTTTTTTAATTTTTGCATGAATTGTTTTAGTGACCAATTTCTTTGAACCTTTGTTGAACAGGGAACTATGAAAATTCAAGGATTCTTCTTCAAAATAGCATTGGATATTATGTAGCTAATTCTGTTGTAACTTTTCTACTTTCCTGAATTCTCTGTTCTTCATCAGGAAATTCGATGTCCTCAATGTTCACATCTAGGTCCATATCTTCAAGAACAATTTCGTCTTCAATTGCACCCTCATTTCCTCCTTCTCGACTTGAATTTATTTTCCTTTTACTAGTCACTAGTATTTTATGAGGTCTTTCAAGACTTCTCTTAGGAGGGTTCTGATATCCTCCATCATCAGAATTGTCTACTAAATATTTCCTTTGTTCTTGCTCTATTGACAGAGATTTTTGGTTTTGGTAGGTCATTTTTCTGTGAAACGTTAGGAGTCTGAGCACTCCTCTCATTAACAAATTTTCCCCACTGTCTATGTTGATTAGTGGTTCTAATAACAGTCTCAATATCCTCTTGTCTTTTTTCAATAGACAATGCATGAGGGTTCTCACTATCACCTTCTTCTTCTCCGAATAGGATTATATTGGAAAATGAAACACTATAGCCAAAACATCTCATATGAATCATAAACAACTTGTTAGGGTAGAACCCTTTGATTTCATCTGCTAACTTTAAATTAAACTGATAAAATTGAACTAAAAACTCAACAATATTATATTGGTAAATGAAACACTATAGAGAACATATGTCATATGATATATAAACAATTGGTTAGGTTTGAGCACTTTTCTTTCGTCTACTAAATTTAAATTAAATTGATCAAATTGAATTGAAAATTCATCAATATTTACATTTTTTGCTCAATTTCATCTCCCCAATTCTCTAGGGTAAAGGATTAAATTGTTTTTTTTTCCTTTTTTTCATCGAAGAAATGGGCCCATAATCTATATTTTTTTCATATCTCTACAAAAAATATCTTGTCTGACACATAATATGGGAGATATGAAGGTCTTTCATGAGAACAATAAATTCTCATAATATTAAAGTTCTCCATTGCTTCAAAGCTTCCTTTCTTATCCAAATAGGTTGTTTCTTATAAATATAATCTCGATGTGTTTGACACAAAGATGATCTTTTTGAAGTAGGAAACAGATGCATTGTGCCCTTCATAAAAATGATACATAGCCTTTTGTTTCCACAAGGCTGGGTACCAGATCTGAATAGGGTCAATTTTACAATTGATTTTCTTTTTGAAATGCAAATCTTTGAAAATGTAACCGTAAGTGATGGAAAAAATTAGATATGACGAAATGTAGAATTTCCTATTCTTCCTGAAATTTGATAACTCAAAAGATATCTCTCTAGAAATAATATTTTCCCAATAAAAAATTGATTTCTCATGAATTGTAAAATGTAAGATATACAGATAATCGAGAAATGGTAGCTATAGATTCTTGACCAACCACCCTATCAAATATCCATGTCATCTCTTTATATGTATTCTTTAACGAAATATCCTAGATTCCTGATAAATCTTATGGCATCATTTTCGGGTCTTCAAGATATTGTTGTAGGAGATCTCATCCACCATTTCTTTCCTTCAGGAAATCCTTATCTTTATCACCTTTAAAGGTCATCGTCGGCTCTAGAAACCTAAGCATTTTCATGAATACCAAAGGTGCTAGAGAAATAGGGCACTCTCATTGTAGTTGAATTATTATCTAGTTCTTACCGAACTTGTCTATGCACCACAAAACTAACTCTTTCAGATCAAAGACCTATGGAACACATCCTGCTAGAGAAATTCCTGATGTCCAAATATGGTATGAACTTCTCTCTAGAGGAAGTAATGAAGAATAATACTTGTATGCTCTAGACCATTGAAATGTTTGATCTTCTCATCCAAATGTGTTGATGGTATCTTCACAGAAGTTATCCTTTCTTCTTGTTATCATTCTTAATAAAGTTGGCGGATTGATGTACAGTCCTTTTTAGAACGTTAATACCAAAGTAAATGTTTTTACCATAATATACCTTGAAAATATTCTTTCAAAGGAATGATTAATACAAATTAAATTTGAATTGATGAAGAATTGTCTCGAGAAGATAGTCATTAATAACATCCTCTTTATACTTTAACCATTTGTTATTTTCAATGCGATTTGCATTAAAGGTACTTAAGGGAGAGTGAAAAGATGAGACATTGATAATCATGGGGTCATGGAGGAAAGGATGTATGTAAAGAAATAATGAAATGAGCATAAACATCCAGACCCATGGTGAGATTTCAAAAAATGACTAAGTATCGAGAATGGATCGGTTGGATGGAGAGGATATGGGGTAAGTGGAGTGTTAATGGAATGATCGTGTACCCATGGTGAGACTTCAAGAAATTTGGCTAAGTATAAGTGTGAATCGGGTTGAAGGGGTTAGGGGCATGCAGAGATAAAAGGGATAGAGTGTCGCAGCAACATGGGTTTGCGGGTGTGAAAGGTATTGTAGAGAGGATGCCTATAAATACCCCACAGAGCATGAAATTTTTCAAGAAAATGGCTAAGTATGAGGAGTCAGTAGAAAAAAGAGGTCAAGGTCATAGATGAGTGAATTGGAGAAATGATTTAGACCCACAATGAAGCATTTCAAGAAAATTCCAACTATGGGTGTTAAATAAGAAAAACAAAACATGATGGTTCATTTTGGAGGAAGAATTTTGAACAAGAATGGAAATGACTAATGAATGTAAAATCCTGCTCTTGCGTGCACTGAGAGAATTTATTCTTTGAGGACACTTGCTTGCAAGTGATCCATATTATTATACGATTGGGCATTTGATTATGATTATGAGGCGTTATGCATTGATGACATGTTATTTTGTTGTATTGACATAGACAAGTGATATTAACTCGGTTTTCCTGAGTGTGAAGGATTTTGGACCTTGAGGATGCAGAGGAATCGATGAAACCCCTTGGACTCCGGATAGAGTCAGGGAGTGGACTATTGAGAGTTTGATTGTTGTATATATGACATTTGTGCATCTGATTATATGATATGATTATAGATATTATTTCTGACATGATTCGTTGATGATGTAGGATGACGATAGCTTGCCAACTGTTAGGACCAAATATTGTACCCTTTTCGCCCATACTTTTTTCCATTGTTATACCCTTCATCACCTGTATTTAGACTTATACTATCATTCCACCTGATCATTCCAAGGTACACAACGTCCTTTCTCATTACTACACGTTTAATTTGTTTTGCATAAGCCCTTTCTCATTACTACACGCTTAATTTGTTTTGCATAATACCTTACATTACTCTTGAACCTAACCACTGATTAGAACTGCATCCATATTTGCGTATAGCATTCAAGGGCCGATGTTGAAACAATGAACTATCCAAAGGCTTTTGTTGAACTGATGTCGAAAACACCTGAAATGCCATTAACCGAGGATGCATATGCCAAACACGGCTAAACTACATGGTCCGAGGATGCAGATGCCGAAACACGGAAATAGCCACTCGCCTTCCGTAAATACAAATGCCGAGATTGAGGACCGCCACGATAGTTTAAACACGAGCCCGGACAGCTAAGACCGACACAATAAAGGGCGCTGATTCATGTGGTTGAACAATTATGGAATCGCGATGCTTCAAATGCCAGCGATCGCAATATGAGAAGTCGTTACACCTCGTAATGTTAATGATTCGTCTAACCCCGTAGATAGTATCTTCTGCTGCATAAGAATAGGACACCCTATGCTGATTTAGAAAGAAGATCCGGATTAGTGTAGATCCGTGATCCGCCTTGTATCGATTAATGGTGATTTTTAAATTCAAGAGAAATCACCACTCGAGGATCCAACTTTTTATGTAATTAAGAACTTCAGAGAAGCGGGATGTGCTCGATCTTTTCCAATTTGTAATGAGACATCTCAACAGATGAATAGAAGACCGCTCTGATAATTCGTCTCTAAGCTTTACCGTTCCAGGGGAATCTTGCGGAAGGGAGGGCCTTAACCTCTTCACAAGATCCAATTCTAGTTAGAAGTGTGATTGTTTCTTTTCGCTATATTTTGTTTGACTGCATTTGTTTAAACACCTTGATTGGCTTCCGCGTTGTTGAAACACCTTCATCGACTTCAGCTCTTAGTTATTGAATAGAACTTGTAATTTTTTATCAGCCAACGTGGTGTGGTGATTCTATGTTAGCAGAGGTTTGATTAAAAGATTCCCAATGCATGGAAGGGATTAAAAATATCGACCCTCTCAGAGAATTCATTCTTATTTCACCATGTTGTATTATAAGGTCCGGATAAAAGGTTCCTCGCCGCATTGCAGCCAACTAACCATCTTGGACTTCGCGATCCTTATCCCTGCAAGTGTGCCAGCCATAGATTTGGTTAAAAGTCCCTTTTCAGCCAGGAAGGGGCTACAACATCTTGTCTCCTTTAGAATCCCTTTACCCCTGCAAGTGTGCTAACAGGTTTGCTTAAGTGTCCGCAACAGAAGGGACTGCAACACCTTGTCCTCTTATAGATTTCCTTTACCTCGCAAGTGTGTTAGCTGTGGATTGATTAATAAGGGTTCTCGCCGAAAGAAAGAAACCAAAACATCCTACTAATCGCTACTTTTCCCTGTTAGTCGAATCGGTTGGTGATCCCCGCTAGAAAGAAAGGAATTGACCTTGTTCTTCAGAGATTTCCTCAAGTGTGCTAAACAAGTAAGGCCCAAGGCTCATGCTTAGATTTAAAGGAACTAAGTGCTTTGTTCTCGTTAGATAGAGCTTATTGTTTTCTGCATTATTGCTTTCATGAAAGAGTGTTAGTACTGGTCTCTGTTTGAGAGTAAGGGTTTTTTTCTCTGATTGCAAGATAGTTGTCTTTACCCATTGCAATGTTATTTTTAATTGAATCCGTGATTCTTTATAGTTCAAATTAAGAATCGCAATAGGGAGATTTCTTTCCCCTGTGGATACAATTCAGCTTCAGTTCATTTCAGCAAGTTGGATAGAATGATTTCTTTACTACAACACTAGGTGCTTTGGGAATTGAGTTATAGTGCAATACCTGAAACAAAAAGACTTCCCTGGGTTGATAATTTTATGTTTCACTGGTTGTTTGAAATTACTCAAGCAATTATAGTGACCAACATTTTGATGCCGCTACACGGAAGATAGCTATAGATTTCGGCATTTAGATTTTCTTTTCTTTAGATAAATAGAATGCATGAAAGACCCCAAAACCCTGAAGATACTAACCCTGTGTGGCAAAGGAAAAGGAAAAAGGAGGAAGAAAGACCTTCACATCTACATTACATCTGTTCAATCTTTCTCGCCTAACGCACTAAATCTTTCAAAATTCCAAAATTCTCTTCATTTCTGAGCATTTTTGGAACAGTAGAAAGAAAGTTTGGAAGTCCTGAGACAGCCTTCAAAAGCCGTATGATACAGGATGAAAGGCACAGGGATGCATGTATGAAAATATGGATGAGTTAATGAACGAATGCATCATGAGAAGGTAGATCCCGAAGGAGAGGTAAAAAATGAAAACTCTTTATCTACACTAGGATTCCCTATTGGGGATTTCCTTTTTAGGAACAAATTCTATGAAAAAATATCCTCCTTTCAATCCGCCATCCCTACCAAACCCGTTCCACTGTAAATTAGAGCTATTTCCATCAACATTAAGGTGGTTTATGAGCCTTGGAGCATGTAATCACATCATGGGACCAAATGAAGGTAAATTTAACAAATACCGTGATAATTGAGAACAAGAGAAAAGAAGGAGGAGCTATTTAAATGATGCGTAAAGAAGATGAGAATCTAGAGGACTTTGTAGAGAGGTTTCAATACAATCTACAAAGGTCTAGTCATCCCAATGTAAGTAAGACATCCTCAAACCATTTTATTAAAAGGAGCAAGGGATGACTCTCCGACATGCCGAATATGCTTGGAAAAGGGATATCCAAGGAACCATATATGATGTAATTGTCAACTTAAGCAAAAGATGTTCAAGAGGAGCCGCAAGAAATAGATCAAATAACAGGGACACTACATCTCTAGAATACAAAAATCAGCCAATGAGGAGCAACAAGAGTCGAGATAGGCAATCTACTTGAAGATTTCAAGACAGAAAAGATGAGCTCTTTTGCCTCACAAAATGATACACTCGCAGATCATCAAGAAAGCAAGCGTATAGATGTTTTGTCTTTATTTTTGTCCTCAATGCATAGATAAGCAACCAAAAAGAGAATGTCCACCGGACAGAAACTCCATTCCGGGCATCTATTTTATTGAAAAGATCATGGTACCCAGAATTGTCCATCTCTACTAAGTATTAAGGCAGCACTGCAAACAACGGACGAAGAAGCTGAAGAAGTCTATCTGATGACTCAAAGGAGACAATGGAAACCACGAGGACAAGGTATGAACTCTAACATGCCATTTAATCGTTGGAATAATTATTCTGCTATAATCAAATGAGTTACCCCTTCAATCAGATGCAATATGTTAACCAAATGAAATATCCACCCATGCAACAAATCTATCTAACCATACAAAATAGCCAACCCACCCTTTGTTGATCCTCCTCCTGGACCCCATGGCCTCCCATAACAACAACAAATTTTATCAAATCGCTGAATCAAATTGGAGAGGGATAACAAGCCCCAAAACCAAGCATCTCAACCTCACAACAACTCTCCTTGCTAGTAGGTACTCCTCCAATTAACTAAGCAATAAGACCCCTACCATTCGGGGATAACCTAACCCCAACTCCAAATAATAAAGCTGCCCAAAGCAGCATTTCGATGTTTGTGAATCATCCTACACTTCTCCTCCTCCCCTCGCCAATGTAATGATATACACTGATCTGGGAGAGGTAGTGGAGTCATATACGACGCGGCCTCTCCCCCACAAACAGGGGAAATCTAGGAGGCCGATGCAATTCGAAGGTACAATCATCTCCTCCAACAATGCCGCCAAACAACACCATTTCGAAGCATATATCCCTGACCAAACGCCTGAATCAGCCTTTTATCTCTTTAGGGAATACATAATTTATATATAAATTCCCTTTACAAGCACTCATGACGTATCTATCTATGCCCTATTACCGAGAGATATTTGTATCAAAAGTTCGCTAGGAAAACCAAGCGATCCCCTGCATACCAATGCGCAGGAGATTTGTTCAAGACACGACAAGACTCTACCAAATATGGCGCATCTCGCCACCCTATCAGAATCGCATAAGTTGGCAAAACAATAATCCTCGTGTCCTGGTAGACTCTATGCAGCCATAAATATCAAGACTTTAGAAACCCTATAATTGTTACACGCGAAGACAAAAGTCGAGAAACTCTTACTATCTTAGAGTTGGCCGATCAATCCACAATAAAACCGTATATGTCATCGAAGATTCAAAGATCTTCAGGAATCTGAATTACCTTTTAACATTTCACGTTGTTGCGCCTAAAAACAAAGCCGGGGCCAAATTTCTAATTCAAGGCATCGGTATTAGCCACAAAATGATGCTTTTATCACCGTCCATCGGTGGTCAATGACAATTTCGAATGTACTTATGAAAAAACAAAGCAAAATGAATTCTCTATCCTCATGCCACACCCCGCCTAATAATGATGTAAATCTGATAAGCTTCCACTTTGAGGATCAAAATTACTCAACCTTCTTCCGACTATCTGACAAGCTCTCCTAAGGCTTCCGAAGACTCCACTCCAGGATGAATGATAATTTTATTTAGAGCTATCCTCCACATAATGTAAATTCATAACAATTAATCATAGTACGGAGTCCGAAACCCGTGAAAAATCTTGATTCAACAGTCTAATTTCAACTTAAAACCATCTTCTCCAAGAGCATCCCAATTGAAATCGAACTCCGGCAAAAACACTAAATATAAACCTCAACTTAATAGTTTCTGAAACACAACAATTTCAATCTAAGTTGTTTCAGGATAATAAAGAAGCTTTCGCATGGGACTACACAGACACGAAGGGCATCTCGACCTATGTACTCATGTAATATATATTAAGGAAGATTGTCAATTTCACCCGCCAACCCCAAATGTAAGAATGAACCCAAACTTAAGAGAATCCTGAAGGAAGAGCTTCAAAATTACTTAATGCAGGTTTATTTACCCTATATCAGAAAGTGAATGGGTATCCCCATTGGTAATATTCCTAAAAAGAACTAAAATAGAGTGTGTAGATTACAGAGCTTTAAACAAAGCCACCTGTAAAGACCACTTTTCCCACCTGCCATTCATTGATCAAGTTTTAGATAGTCCGCCGTAAGAAATTCTCTTTCTTAGATGGTTTCAAGTACAACCAAATTAAAATTAATTCTCAGGACTAAGACAAAACCACCTTCACCGCCCTTGGGGAACCTTTGCTTGCTGCAGTCCTCCCATTTGGACTATGTAATGCACCAAGAACCTTTCAAAGAGCAGTTATAAGAATTTTCCCACATGCTTAATGAATCTATGGAAATTTTATGGATGAATTTACTCATGGTGTTTCTTTTCAAGAAGAATTGGATAACCTTGAGAAGTTACTTAAAAGATGTATACAAGCCCAACTTTCCTGCTAATGTGAAAAATGCCACGATGATGATCAAGGGATAGTAAGCCACATTTCATCTCATCTCAAGGAATTCGTAGACCCATCCAAAATGGCTGTCATTAAGAATCTTCCATTCTAAAAACCAAACAGAGGTAAGAAGCTTTTAGGACAGGCCGGATAATACGTAGATTTATCAAAACTTTTTCCAAAATAGCCCCCGCTTGGTTTGCATCGATGAAAAATGTTGAATTTAATTGATTAATCAATGAAGAAGCATTCGTGATTAATTAAAACATAAGGTGTCTACAACTCCTATAGCAGTATCTAAAGCATCAGAGGACCTGATTGGACACTTTCCTTTCACATATCCGGGATGCTTCAGACACGCTATAGGAGCTGTTTTGGGACAGAAGAAGATCATCTCCCTTATGCTATATTTCATCAGCAAGAATATAACCCCTACTGAACTCAATTATACGGTCACAAAGAAGGAATTTCAGCGCTTATTTATGCAATTAACAAATCTTATGACACTCACATTCTACTTTTGTCCATACCGACCACTCAGCTATCAAGTACTCAATGAATAAACCCATTATTAAATGCTAGAGTCACCGTGATGGCTACTATTATTGCAAGAATTGATATCACAATTGTAGATAGGCCAGAAAAGAAAATGTAGTTGCTGATTTCCTTCTCGATTGACAATCAATGATGATAACCCGTGGATGACTTTTCCCCGATGAATATTTATTTGCAGCCGCTTCACTCACCTTGGTATGCGATATTGCTAACTATTTAGTTGCAGAGTTAATTTCATCACACCTATCCTACCGGAGAAGAAAAGTATTGTTCATCACAAAGTGCTCTATATAGTTGGATAGGTGGGTACCTTTTAATACAGGAGATGATCAAGAGATCCAAGGTTCGAGAAGATGAGGTATGATATATTGAAAGCTTGCTGATGGCCCCTCGTGGGAGGGCATTTTGCATAAAAAGAACAAGATACAAAAAATTCTAAGGATGGGTACTATTTCAATTCAAAGATGCAAAGAAATATGTCAAGGCCTGGATAGCCGCCAAAGAGTAGGTCAATGACCATAGAGATGAAAATGCCATTAAACCCCCAGGCACTACTTGAACCATTTGACAGACGGGCCTTAGATTTCATAGGCCCTATCAACCCTCCATCCAATCAAAAGTTTACATAATGGTCTCAGATGCACTATATGAATAAATGGGTGGAGGCCGTAATCTGAATGCATAACCAATAAAGTAGTTATAAAATTCCTTATTTACAGACATCTTCACCGATTTGGAATGCCAAGAGAGTTAGTTACAGATGAGGACCTCCTTTCTTCTCATGGGTTCAGCCACCCTTCAGAAATATCATATTCAGCAGAATGACTACACCTTACCACCCTCAGATAATGGACAGGTGGAAAGTAAAAAATAAAGTTATAGAAGCCATTCTCACAAAACAAGTGAAGGAAAGTGAGGATTGGTCCAAAAGGCTCCTGAAGCATTATGGGCCTACAGAACTACCTCGGAGAAATACTACGGTATTTTCTCCCTATGAATTGGTTTACGGAAAAAGTGTTGTCTTTCCTGTGGAATTTGAAATAAAACCTCTAAGGACTGCTTTAACTGCAAACCTTGATCTAACTAATGCAACAACAAACAAAGCAGCAGCTTAATGAACTAGGAAGAGAAAAGACTAGATGCCATTTCAACAAAACCACTGCATCCAACAAAGAAAGATCACACGGCATGACAAAATATCACATTCAAGGCCTTAAAGGTGATTGGGCCTCATCAGACAATTCCGGTGTTCAAAGAATTCAAGGGAAATCAAGACAAGATGGTTAGACTCAATGGCGCAGATACTAATTTTTCCTAATGGAACAAGAGAAGGCTCCCATAATTGATGAATCCGAACTCAAGTATTTGTAAATGGTCATCGTCTTCGTATGTACTAGAAACATGTTTCCAAAGAAGATTTAAGGCTACATGCATGGCAGACGCCATTTCCATTTCATTATGTTTCTACCCCCAAGAATAATTAATTCTTTTAGATCTTCCTTAGTATTAGATTAGGTTAGATTGATTTATATACTAATAATCCCTGGCAAGAAATACCATGCGGCGGATCGTGTAGTACGAGAGACCCATCTCTTCAAAGAAAACAAGCTAATGATGTCGTAAGAACACCATCGTGAAAAGCACTATTGGCTTTTCACGATGCCGAAACACCACGGTGCAACACTATTATCTTTCACGATGCTGCAACACCATCATGCAACACTATTGGTTCTTTTCACGACAGTCAAAACACCGAGAAACACTCTGGTGACTCTCCCACGTCAAACATCATTATCGCTGATTTCTTCCCATCTCCTATCACCTGTACCGCCATTCCCCATCATTTTATTTCCCAAACAACTCCGCCAAGCACTTTGTTTCGCTTTTCCCATTGTCAAACACGTTAACCTTCCATTCTTCTCCCTCGCGGTTTTAAACACCGCTACTGAACCTCTCGCCGCTTTTCCCGAGCGCCGGTAAACACCACTCTTCATCATTCTTCATTCCTTCCATTCCTACCATTTTTCCATTATTTTCATCAACGAAACAATTTCGTCCAACAACTGTTTCGCCTCTCTCCGTTGGTTTAAACACTTTTATCAAAGAACCCATCATTGTTCTCACTTCAGACATTGACGCAAAACAATTCCATTCAAAGAATTGTTTCGCCTTGTTGTTATTTAAACACCATTCGCCAACTTCATCATTCAATTCACGGCGCTGAAACACCACCGATTCAACACTCTTGATTTTCTTCCGACATCGAACACCTAAGCATCGTTAGCTTCTTCATCTATAAGCAATTGTTCGTTAATCAGTTGTCGCAACACTCCACCGGCCCAATTATCTTCCACGCCAGCTTCTTCTTCGCCTTCAAACGAGCAGCGTCGAACAGCCAGCTGTGACTGAAGCCAAAAGCCGCCAAATAAACAAAGATCATCACAAACAAGCATCAACTGTTGATCAACAAAACCGGTTACCAGTAAGGCAGCAAAGCAAAGTAATGTAATCCAATTAGACTGGTAGTTACCGAAAAAAGATTTTCAGCTATCAACCATTTAACACCCATCATTATTAGTTGCACTTATCGGGAAGGGCAGTACACATCAAAACAATAATATCATCATACCCTCCGACTCCATCGCCGCCATTTCTATTCTACCATCTTTTACACATTTAACCATTACTCCCGCTTAAAACCCTCGGAAAAACTTACCCCGCTGGGCCGAAATGATACACGAACTCATGAAATTGTAGCCTACCAAACTAGTAGCTATGGGAGGACCTGTCATCCACAAAGAACAAGCCACCACAGCATTGCTCGAAAATTATCCTAAGAAGATATGAAATCTTCCGCCAGCTGCTGGCTCCATTACTTCAGAAGTTTCCAAGGATACAATGAACCACAGTACTACAGTTTTGGTTAGAAATCTCCAAGAGGATCATTCTGGCGTCAGTAGTGTCTCAATCTCTCAGACGAGCAATATATAGCTGCGCCTCGCCTCCTATGATGGCACTCTCCGACAAGCCAGCCACCGAAGCAATATCATTGGATGGAGGTACGTAATTTCTTCCTGGATGGTGAAGAAATCATACTAAAAGGAAGAGGGGTTCAACTTAGTTCACTACAACACCCGTGGCCGGAGGTCTTCGATGAGCCGCTAATACCGACCATGAGGGTCGCTATCGTGTATTTTATCAACATTAGATTTTCCTATGCTTTCCCTCTAAGACATCGAGATCGTTAATATTCCATCTTTTTGTCAATGCCTAAAGAATATGGCACACTATTGTAGAAGGGAAAAGGATCCAACCAATCACTCACCCACCAATCACCGTCCAACTACTTCCATCAAGAGGGTTTTGAACATAATCACCACCTATAAACCTCGCATTTCGTACCAATAAAACCCCGAATTTCAATAACGCTGAAGAAGAACCCCACCAGATTCCCCCATTGACCCCCACAAATCGCCAATACAACCAATCAGTCACCCTACCATGCCGAAATCCTCGAATACCGCACCAGAGTCCTCCACATCCGCCCTTCATATCATAATTGAACACTCTGAACCTGAAAATATTCCCCGCCCTATCATCGAGGAGAAACCCCAATTTAAAAACGACATCGCATCCTTTTCCACCTTCCCCGCGAAAAGCTTAACTTAAAACTCAATGAGGCCAAATTATGGATGACCACTACCAAACCTCCACCAATTCACTAAAACCCCGTAGCCGTTAATCCCCAACCCCCGACCCTGCTCTATTCTAACCATGGCCAGAACACAAAAATCGACAAACAAGAACGCTTCATCCGCCTCACAAAAGGTAAAGGAAACACAAGAACTGGCCATTCACTCGCTATCGAACACAAGAACCAGCCTATGTATCGAACATGAACAGCCTAATGCCGAACACGCTAGAACCAAATTACCGACAAAGGAAATAGAGTCAGCAGTGAATTAGAGACCTGCATATCATTTGTTTTTGAAGTAGCTTTAAACACAAATAGTTATTCATCCAAATACAGGGCTGAAACACAAGAACCAGCCACTAGTATTACAATTGAAAGAAAGGAAATTAAGACCCCGGAGGCCGCAACACAACATCCAGTAATGTAAACACAAGAGCTACCACCAATTTTGGAAGCAAGGAAAATGAAACACTGGATGCTGCAACACAACACACAGAGACTGAGACACAACAACCAGACACAGATACTCACATTGAAAATCAGGAATTAGAGGTTGAGGGTGTCGAGACACTACTCTCCCTACACAAGGAAGCTGAAACACAGGCATCAAAGACCATTTCCGTAGCTGCTCCACAAAAACCAACTAAGGAGACGATGACTGAAACACAAGAACAAGTCATCTCTAAATCCAAACCAACAATGGCCGACGCCTTGCAAGAGAATCCAGATTTTAAAGTCTCAACTGAAAACAAGAATTAGCCAGGCAAGGGAGGAATATGAAAAGGAATTAACTAGGTACGCTGTGGAACGAGTAGCAACCCTGGCAACACAAACTACATAAAGCATATGCAAAGAATACAATTGTGCCGCCACGCGAAATATTTATTATCGTGCGTGATATAAGATAGCTCGTTCCAGTACTGTGAGCAGCCCCACACCTTCCTTTTTAGCCAAACCGCCGTAACACAAGAACCAAAGCAGGATCCATCAAGTTTCAAAACTAAACTCACAGAACACAAGAACCAAAGAAAGTTCTCCGTGATCAAGAAAGAAGCTCCAATAACACAACAAGGCCGTAAAACATTGCCCATGGATGAAGTCACACCTTCCAGTCAAGTCACTCTCCCCACTTCCAGGGATTAGTCCACCCAAACCCTACCTGGATCCATCACTACAAATGCTCAAACTCGAGCTTACCGGGATGAATATGCAGAAATGCAAAGGTGGAAGAAGGAGTATACCGAGATACAAGCTCAACAAATGCAAGTATATAGGAAAACCTGGAGGAATCACAATTTCTCGAATTGGGAAGCATTGACATCGACACGTCAGAAATTCGAAGTCAAGAAAGAACAGGAATTAAAGATAGAATCATCAAGATCTTTGACATGATGCGGAAACTATTTGCCACAAGGAAAACATCCTGTAACTATTCCTCTCATTCTCATGGAAAGACTCATGTTGTTTCATATCAGGTCTATTATAGAAGGAAAGCCCCATGAAGTCATTTCATCAATAGATTTTATTCAAACCTTTTGAAGCCGCCTCCACCAAAGATCAGCACTCCTTTGTGAAGCATATTTCCATAATGAGGCTATTCTAGAATAAAAGATTAATCAACATAACCTCTTTGTTGGAGATGTTCACCTGGCATTTACTTCCTTTCTCCTCAATCGAATCTTTTGGCAAGGTGACTTTTCAGCTGCTAAGAACAACGAAGATAATCGCAGCCTCTCGATTATTCGAATTCGTGTTGGCAGCCTATATTCATTGTAACGATCATGCATTCTTAAAGAAAAGGATGACCGAACATGTTCAAGTATAGCTTGCAATCGGAAGTAATCTCAGATTGTGAACGATCATTAGTGCCATACGATTTACAAAGCCAATAACTGTTTCGGCAAGACTCCACGTAAAGATCAACAATGTAACTTTGGTCCCGGCTTTCAACTTAGAAGCAAAGAATTTCCAGTAATTAGCTATCCGCTATGACACTGGTACGAAAATTTGATTTGGCAAATTACCTCCATTTTCCTTCGGTTGCCTATAGAAAAATATCAAATCATCTACAAAACCGGCCAAAAGTCGAAAAGGCAAGATATAAAGAATGCAGAACCTGCGGTTCGAGTGCTATGCACAATACCGCTTCTTATGGTTACGCCTGAGTGGGTTTACATGATATGAGAGTAGGTATCCGCACTGACTCGACCGAGTCTCCTGAGGACATGCAACACCTTGAGTCGGGGATGTTTAGACCACATATTGTACCCTTTTCTACCATACTCTTTGCCATTGGTTATACCCTTCATCACCAGATTTAGACTTCTATACTATCATTCAATCTCGATCATTCCAAGGTACACAACATCCTTTCTCATTACTAATTAATTTGTTTTGCATAATACTTTACATTACTTTTTGACCTAACTATTGATTAGAAGTGCATAAGTGTCCATATTTATAGAATAGTATTCAAGGCCGATACTAAAACACGTAATCCATCCAAAGGCTGGCGAACCGATGCTTCCGAAACACCTGAGTCGCTATTACATAATCCGAGGATGCATATGCCGAAACACGGCAAATACATGGTTCGAGGATGCAGATGTTGAACAGCTGTCACTCGGGCTCATAAATAGCGATACGAGACACGCAGACCGCCATGATGTCGAACACGAGCCCCGACAGCTATAACAAGACCTATTACGTCAGGGTATGACCACGTAATAATCGTACCAAGGGAATCAGCGATAAACGCTATATCGCCACTGCGGAGAAGCCGCTATAATTCTACCGTAATGTAAATAATGATTCGTCTAACCTCAGATAGCATTCATTGTATAAGAATAGACACCCTATGCTGATTTAGAAAAGAAGATCCGATTCGCAGGATCCGATCTACTCGTCGATTGTATCGATGGATTTCCCTTTAATTCAAGAGAAATCACCATTCGAGGGATCCAATCCTTTTATGTGTAATACTAAGAACTTCAGAGAAGCTGACGTGCTCGAGCATTTCCAATTTGTAATGAGACATTTTAACAGATGAATAGAAGACCGCTCTGATAATTCGTCTCGTTTGTTTCTGATGGTCTTTGTGAGAAGGAGGGCTCCACCTTTCACAAGATTCACCCCAGAGTTGGGAAGTGTGATTGCTTAATTTATGTTTATTTTGTTTGATCAGATTTATTAAACATCGCTTGATGGGTTTTATGCTGCTGAAACACTACCGACTCGCCTTAGTTATTGAATAGAACTTGGTAATTCTTTTTATCAGCCAATCTTGTGTGGTGATTCTATGTTAGCGAAGGTTTGATTAAAGATTCCTGAACAGAAAGAAAGGGATTAAAATACCAGACCCCCTGTAGAATTCATTCTTATTTCAATCATGTTAGACAAGGGTCTGATAAAAGGTTCCTGCCGACAGAAGGAATTAACCATCTTGACCTTCAGATCCTTTACCCCTCGCAAGTGTGCTAGCCGAGATTTGGTTAAAAGTCCCTCGCTTTCAACCAGAAGGGACAGAACACCTTTGTCTTCAGAGAATCCTTTACCCTCGCAAGTGCTAGCCAGGTTTGGTTATGTCCTACTCTCACTCGTGAAGGATCAAGAAACACCTTGTCCTCTATAGATTTCCTTTTACCTCTGCAAGTGTGTTAGCCAGGATTGGATTAAGGGTTCTGCTTCAGAAGGAAAGAACCAAACATCCTACTCAATCGCCTACTTTTCCCCGTATTAGTCGAATCAAGAGATCCCTCGCCAGAAAAGAAAGGAACCGTGAATGCTTCGTTTCTCTCAGATTTCCTCTCTACAAGTGTGCTAAACCGTAAGTAAGGCCCAAGGTCTCGCTTAGACAGAAGGAACTATGCTTTGTTCTCCTGTTAGATAGAGCTTATTGTTTTCTGGATTATTTCTTTCATGAAAGAGTGTTAATCGGAAATAAAGTACTGAAGTCTCTATCTGAGAGTAAGGGTCCTGTTCTCCGATTACAAGATAGTTGTTCTTACTCATTACAATGTTATTTTAATTATAATCTGTGATTCTTTAATTTGAACTATAAAGAATTGCATTAGGGAGATTTCTTTCCTGTGGATACAATCTCGGTTTCAGTTCATTTCAGCCAGTTAGATAGAATGATTTCTTAATACAACACTAGGTGCTTTTGGAACTGAGCATACATAGTATGCAGCTTCTTCTTTGAAACAAAAGACTTCCCTTGGTTGACTTATGTTTCACTTGGTTGTTTGAAATTAATTAAGCAATTATAGTGACCAACACCAACCGTATTCTCACATGTGGAGTAGAGGGTTCACACATGATAACCAGAGACACTGAGGGAGAGGTTTGGACAACAAACCTGCCACAGCCTTACTGTGTTAATTCACCGTGGGCTCCTAGAATTGTAGGTTAACGATACCAGCTCGAATACCTAATGATGCCGCGGAGGAAGATGACTGGCGACAGCCACGAGCGATTCTAAGGGTGCACACATGTACTATTCCTTTGAGGCCCTTAGTCTCCTACAAGAGTTCTCATGAGTATCACTCCAGGGTTTTGATGTATACCAAGTCATTCAAGAGGTGAGGGGAACCCTTAGAGCACGTAGTGCATCCCGAAAGGAACGCTCACAAGAAAAATGGAAAAGAGGCGAGTGACACCTTGATACGAGCGCCCCTAAGGGCATCGCCGCGACAAGGGAAACAAAATGAGGTGAGTGGCACCCTTTGGAGCACCTAGTATCCTCGAAGGGCACATCACATTGTTAAATAAATGAATAAACCTATATGACCTTAAAACTAATAATGATGAGAAAGATTTAAAACAATTTCCCTAATAAATGTCACCCAACCTAGGAAAATAAAGTCTAGGTCTATGATACCTGTGATAAAAAATTGTATATTTATATAGTGTAACTAAATAAATAATCATCTTCAATCATGTGATGAAAAGGGGGTAAGAATTCACCACTTTATATAAAAATCTTTTATGGAATAAAATTAAAAAAAAAAAAGGAAAAGGGGAACAATTGTTTGCCATTTATGCTAATTAAAAATTTACTAATTAAAAGAAAAAGGGGAAAAGGGTAATTTTCACTTCAATTTGAGTTTTAAATGAAAAGGGAAAGAGGGAAATTTAAAAGAATTAGGAAACTAGGAAAAGAGGGAAACATAAAAAGAAAGGGAAACACAAGGAAAGAAGAAAGACTAACTTAGTAAGGTATCTAGCATTTAAGAACTTTCTAAATTAAACTCAACTAGTAAATTAGTAAGGGGGTAAGTCATTAAAATGTGTAAGAGAATATGGGGACACCTAGGAGTGATTCTAGGAATGCTTTTAGGTGGGTGAGGGAAATAGCAGTAATTAATTAATGAATGAAATTAATTTATGGTGCAATGAAGGGGATGGATGACACATGTATGAGGAGGATTTTTATGAATTAAATTATTCAACAAAAAATTAAATGAGATTTTGGGAAATTAAATGACTTAGAAACTCTATATAAAGGACCGAGGAGGAGGATGATGGATCTCTTCTGTGATGCATAACATTACGTTGTAGAAATTTAGACTTGACTGACTTAGCTTGTGGGAGTTGGGATACCTAGCTTAGTGAGGAGTGGTAGCTTGGCCTTGCGAGGTGAGCTAGGAGATAATTGTTATTTGGTTTAGTGTACATGGCCCCTTTGCAGTTCAGGGGGCTAAGGAGGAAGACAAGTACCCCTAGTGTTGGCTGGGAGGTACTGGTGAAATCACATCAGTCGGCAAGCGGGAGCTGCATGGAACGCGCGAGACAATGACTCAGAGCGGATGACCTGGGCTATGGTACGCTTACTTTTATTCTGCATGGTAGATTATTATTGATCTTACGCTTTCATTTATGTGCTTTTAACATTGTAAATAAGGTGTTTTACTTAGAATTTTAATTGATAACTTAATTTCCCCATAGCCTTAACCTCATTGTAGATTTGATTCCTGTGGCTTTCGATCCCTGCTTGTTGTGATGATCCTTTTGTTTTTGTTGATTTTTGTGAAGATTTGTGCTTTTACTTCATCCTCATCCCTAGTTCATCATTCCACGCCTGAGCAGTCGGCCAGGAGCCGAATCGATGATCGTCACTTCGATGCACAATGACCTATAGATTCTAATGCCCTGCTTTTCTGTGCATGGGTGATGAGTGAAGGATAGTTGTCAGTTGTCTACCCTGTTGATTGATTCATGGATGAATGACCATCTTTGCACCTTCCTTGTGTATGATTGAATCTTGTGTTGATTGTTTTTGCTGCGATCTTCTACTGCCTTCATTTTTCTTCATGGAGTCATCGCCTGCATTTATTTAACCTTGGGATGATAGTGAATTTACCCTTTTTATGGCAGTGAATTCAAACCTAGAACGACTACGTTTATAAAGTGTGAATTCCTTTTAAATTTTCATTCTCACAACCTCTTATAATTGTGAATTCGTTTTTATGGGAATGACTACGTCTATGATTTTGTATTCCTTTTTATAAATGCATTGTGATTGTACGACTGTGTTTTATGAATATGTGATTTCTTACAGCGAAATTCAATAGATGCAACAACCCTTATTTAACTCAACAATATTTATCAATAGATATTCAACGAATTGTTATTGGGATTCAATTTATTTTATTATATTGGTTCCAGTTTAAGGGACAACGGTTCGATTCCATAGTTAGTGAATTATGCATATCAATGATAGCATTGAATATTGGACTACGTTTTTAATATATTAACTACCTTTATCATATTTTTAAACTCAACGATTTTCCTTTATTTAAATCAACATTGATCATTTTTACTCTATGATTTAGATTTATAACAATGATTTACCTATTGTATTTACACAACAATGTTAGATATAACAACGATTTACCTATTGTTTTTACACAACCATTTTAGATTTATTGTATTACACAGAAACACATTTATTATGACAATGATTTAACCTACCTTTGTTATCATATCTGGATATATGTATCTGCGTTTAGACATCGATTATATGTTTGCATTGTAGTTTTTGATAATCCCAATAGAGAATGACAATGACCTACCTACATTTTCAATGTTGTTGACAGTGAATTTCATTATTGATATGTTTGCGTTTTCGATAGTCTACAATTTCATTAGGTTTTAATGGGCAGCGTTTTGAGACATAGAATGGGATAGCGAATTTGCTATGTATCAATGGACAACCATATCATGTGGTTGACAGACGACATCTTCATGTATTTATTGTGCACAAAGATTTATATTTATAGCGAAATTATACCATGGCATGGCAGTGAGCCATACATTGGTGGATAGCAAAATTTTTACAGCCTGAATGACAACTAACACCGATTTTTATTCAATGGAATATTACACAGAATCTATAAAAAGATTTTTACAACGATTTCCTTAATTCAGTCTTAGACAACGAATTTGGGTTAGCTAGTGTTTCCCTTAAATCGTTTTGTTATTCAACGAAATCTGATATATCCCAGTGATGGTGCTATGCTATCAAAATAATTATATTGAGTGTATTGATAACTATATTTTAGTGTCTATGCTTGGAATGCGAGCTCCCTAACTATTTTTTATTCTCCGCTTAAATGAATACCAGCCCTTTAATTGGCCATCATGCTGAATAAATCCAATGTTGACCATTCGAATAGGTTTCCAGTAAAGTACTCAATGAAATTCCCTTAACTTTGTTTTGTTAACATATTTTTTTTACTGTGAACATTTTACCCAAAATTGGAAGCGATTACCTGAGGAGTGATTGTTGAGGTTGACCTTTTTATATAGTTAGTAGTGTCTAGATTTCTCCTTCAAATTGAATGATTACCAAGCATTTACACTGCCTTACATTAATTGCTTACAGTGAGGTTAATGGTCTGTATTGCAGAATTTTAGGTACCTGCTATTGAACAATTAACCAACATCATGAAAATAGCCTGCTTTAATGGCATTGTCATTACTCAACAGTTTCTTTTTAATGTTAAGATACAACTTGTTATTTTTAGTATGGTTAATATAGCTAGACGAAATGTTGTAATTTAAATTGTTAATAAGTGTTATAATTGTAGCATTCTACTTGATATTGCTAACGTTTTTATATAATGTTAATTGCTAAGTTGGATTGTAATTATGGATTAATTTAGAATTGCCCAATTAGATTGTATTTATTATTTATAGTTTTAGTATTGATTTAATTAGACTTGCTAAATTTATTTGTAATTTATGTTAAATTAGATCAGACATTAATGACCAACCTGTAATTTAGACTCGCTAATTTAGATTGTGTTTAATGTTAGATTAGATTGTATATTAATGACCAAATTGTAATTTAGACTTGCTAATTTAGATTGGTAATCAATGTTAAAATAGATTGTAATTATTGACTATTTTAGACTTGATGAATGGTCGGGTTGTTGGTGAAGTCGTGTTTTAGCTTGCGCTTCCTTCAAATGATGTCATCCTGGGTCTCGTCGATCAATTTCTTTGGGTGTGGGCGTAGTCTTCTTTCCAGTTGTTTAAGCTCCTAGCGCACCGGTTTTCTTGATTCCTTGGTCCCGTTAGGTTATGTTGTGCCAAGGTTATTGACGTGTCTATCACCTGGGGATGACATGATTCCTGATGAGGGGATCATGGCATGCCCTATTGGATAGTAGTGAATGATAATTTAGCTAGATTCAATGCCTTCCGTATGAGGGTTGTTAAGCGTTGTAAGTTTTCCTTGGCGCATGGGTTGAATGCCTTCATACATTTGGTTTGTGCACCCTAGAGGTTCTAGTAACTGGTCATCGAGGTCGTTGTGTCTGGATTGTGGATGTTGTCCTTAGCTTGTAGGCGTTGTTGTGTTGTGTCGGGTGAGTAATCGTTTCTATCTATCCTCGATTTACGCATGTCTCACCCAGTTTCTCTTGTGCTAGTGCGTGGAGTCATAGTTGTCTGTTGCCTGATCGATGTGATTGTGTCCATTGTCAGGTTGTGTGGTTCAGATGTTGTCATCGTTGCCTTCCTGCCTAAAAAAAAATAAAATTTCTTCGCTTGTAGTCATAACGATGCGAGCGCTACATATGGTATAAGAGTGGGTTCAACCTGTGACTTGGGATCACTACAACTTTCGTTGATATGATATTTGATTATTATGTTGCTAGTTAAGTTGAATTGTATTCATGTAGGTAATCATGGTTAGAGGATGTCGTGGAGGCACACGACGAGGTTCTAGGGGAGGAGGTGTGATGCCTCCACTAGCATCCACGCCTGAGGGGTCTAACCCCCAAAAAGAAAAACAGGTTGTCGGGTAGGAGCATATAGAGGTGGGTGATGTGGTTGGACTGATGAGGAATTTTTAGCGCATGTCTGAGGCACTGATTATCCATTTGGATAGAGATGAGGCCAAGGCGCCTACACCCCTTGAGGGTCCACTATGCACTCTGGTTGGTACTGGTAGCATTCACCGTGAACTCGAGAAGGTAAAATTTCTCAATTTTTTTGGTGCCCCAGACGGTGCATCCACCGAGGCATGGTTGGAGAATATGGCGATGTGCTTTTCACTTTGTGATTATACCTACAAAATGAAGGTCTACATGGCGATCTTTCAACTGAAGGGGAGTGCTCTTCTATGGTGGAAGACGCTCCTGCTGCAACTGAACATGGTCGTCGAAGACGTGTCATGGGAACTGTTCGAGGAAAGTTTTTGAGAGAGGTACCTATCAAAGGAATTCATTGAGCGTCATCTCAATGAGTTCAACGCCTTATGACAGGGCGGTCGTACGGAGCCCGATTATGAAGCCCATTTTATGGAGTTTCTTAGGTATGCTCTACATCTTAATACTAAGAAACTTAAGGTCAACAGATTTGTGTTCGGACTTAATGGAAGCATACGTGCAAAGGTTAGGATTCTGATGCCTCAGACCTTGCATGATGTCATCTAGAAGGCCCTCATAGCAGAGGAGGAGCTTGTTAGCAGGGGTCAGAGAAGGACTCCAATGAGACTAGCAGGGAAAGTGTCATCTAGTGTGTAGCATCATTAGACACCAACCATACATACACCTGGATATCATGTCTTCCAGAAAGGATCCACTTTCACTACACCTTAGAGACCAGTGACTCAGTAGAAGACACCTTATCAGGGACCATAGCATTAGCAACAACATCGACTGCAACAACAGTAGTTTAGGCATGTTTAGTAGAATAGACTAGGATTACAAGATGGTGGGCCATCATCTTCTACTTCGGGTACCAGGAGTACTGGACTGAAGAAGGGGTGTTGGACGTTTGGCGAGACACACTACCAGTGCGACTGCCTAGTGGAGAGGATTAGAGTGTCTAGATTAGTTGGACCCACTAATGTAGGAGATTTGGGCAATGCCCATAGGATTAATACAGTGGTGAATAACCACCAGGAAGAGCACCAGTTGACTGTGCTCGAGACATCAGGTACCTTCGCTGACTAGACCCTTAGTATTTTGATAGATCCCGGTGCTACCGAGAGTTTCATTTCTGGTGCAGTGCTAAAAAGGATTAATGTAAAGGCAGTCGAACATGATGAGTTTAGCTTCGTAGATATGGCTTCGGGAGCCAAACAGAAGGTTGGAGGAAAGGTTACGGGTTGTACCCTTAACCTGGGAGAGCTTGTCACCAGGGACAACCTATATGTCATGATCTTAGGATCTTATGACGTCGTGATCGATATGGACTGGTTGGAATCGCATGAGGCGATACTCAACTGTAATATGAAACATTTGAGCTTGGTTGATGATGAGGAACAGAGGCACATGATTGTAGGTCGGAACTAGGGAGTTTCCCCGAGGTTCATCTCTTCCTTGAAGATACAGAAGAGCATGCCCAAGGGGTGTAAGATTTATGCGATCCTTGTGTTAAACGAAAGTGGAGTAGTTGAAGGTCTAGAACACCTTCCGGTGGTGAGAGAGTTTGAAAGAATTTTGTTGGACCTGGGACTTATACATCCAAGTGTGTCACCATGGGGTGCACATGTTTTTTTCATACAAAAGAAGGATGGGTCATGGAGGCTCTGCATTGACTACCATCAATTGAACAAGGAAACGATCAAGAATCAATATTCGTTGTCGAGGATTGATGATCTGTTTGATCAGATGAAGTGTGAGATGATGTTATAAAAGATTGATTCACGATCAGGGTATCAACAGTTACGGATCAAAGAGGATGAAATACCTAAGACTTCCTATACGATGAGGTTTGTTTATTACGAGTTTACTGGTTTACTGTTTGTACTGACAAACGCCTCAGGGATATTTATGAGTTTGATGAACAGGGTGTTTTGCGAGTACTTGGACAAGTTCGTCCAAGTATTCATTGACGATATTTTCATTTAATCTCGGACGATGGAGGAGAATGATGAGCACTTGTGCTTGGTACTATAGTGTCTGCGAGAGCACAAATTGTAACGAAAGTTGTCCAAATGCTTGTTTTTTCAATCAAAGATTCACTACTTAGGGCATGTCATCTCTAGTGAAGGTATCGTCATGGATCGAACAAAGTTTGAGGCTATTATGGAATGGCCTGCACTGACGAATTTCCTGAAAGTGCGTAGCTTCATGGGTTTAGCAGGATACTATCGACAGTTCATTGAGGTATTTTAGAAGATAGCAAATCTTATCACAGAGTTGCAGGAGAACAACAAGAAGTTTGTTTGTACTGAGAAATGCGTAGAATGTTTTCAGAGGCTCAAAGAGTTGTTGACAACGACATCGATACTAAAGGTACCTGACATGGACGCGAACTTCTTGGTATGCACTGACGCATCCAAGGAAGGATTAGGTAGATTCTTGATGCAAGATGGTCGAGTGATCACTTACATATCACGGAAACTAAGAAGGCATGAGGAGAACTATGTGATGCGCGATTTGGAGTTGTTAGCCATTGTTTATGCCTTGAAGGTTTGGATACACTACCTAGTTGGAAAAAAAAATGAACTAGAGACATACCATTGTGGACTACAACACATATTTACGCAAAGAGAACTGAACATGCTACAACGACGTTGGTCAGAACTGCTTAGCAAGTACGATTTCGAGATTTGTTACATAAAAGGAACAGTGAACTGAGTGGTAGATGCATTGAGTCAGAGACCACACATCTTTTCGGTGTTTCCTCTTCAGACGAATATACGTGAAAAGATTCTAACTTGACAGCGTGAAGATGACTGGTACAAAGAGGTCAAGGATTTTATCAAACAAAACACAATGATGGTACCAAGATTTGAAGGATTTATGTTTTACGACGATGGATTATTGAGGTTTAACAATCGGATTTATGTACCACCTAACGACGCGTTGAGGATATTGATCCTAAACGAGGCTCATAGAGCTGTATACATGGATCACCTGGGAGTCACGAAGATGAGGGAGGACCTTAAAACACTTATTCTTCTGGAAATGAATGAAGGCAGACATAGTCAACTATGTGGCCAGATGTCTCGAATGTTAGTAGGTAAAGGCCAAACATAGACATCCAGTAGCATTACTAGAGCCACACATTAGTCCAGAATCGAAATGGGCGGTTATTTCGATGGATTTTATTGTTGGATTGCCACTGACGTCAAGGAGACACGACTTGATTTTCGTAGTAGTTGGCACTCTGATGAAGAGTACTCATTTTATTCCTGTGTGTATGATGTATTAGGCACCTAACATAGCTAGATTTTTCATCAGTTAGATTGTGAGGTTGCGTGGCGTGCCTAAGAGGATTATATCTGATCGAGGATCTGTGTTTACTGGATGATTTTGGACTAGTTTCCAAGAGGCCTTGGGAACCTAAATTAAATTTAGTACTGGATATCACCCAGACACTAATGGGAAAACTGAATGAATGAACTAAACCTTGGAGGACATGTTGCGCATGTATGCAATGGACTAACAAAAGCATTGGGAAAAATTCTTTCCACTGGTGGAATTCGCTTATAACAACAGTTACCAAAGCACCATTAAGATGGTGCCTTTCAAATTTATTTACGGGAGACCATCTCAGATGCCTTTGAGTTGGGATCATATTGAGGATAGGGTCCTGGTGGGACCAAAAGAGATCCAAGAAATGGAAGAGAAAATGCAAACAATTAGACAAAGGATCAAACAAGCATAGGATCAACAGAAGAGTTATGTCGATGTGCATCGTGTCGATCGTAGTTACGAAGTTGGCGATCGAGTCTTCTTGTGGGTAAAACTGCATAAGAGTTCAATCAAGTTTGGAAATGGATATAAACTGATGCAGGAGCATCATACAAATCCAAAGCACGCACCTAGCCAAAGGAACAACTGAACATGCAGATGAAAAAGGACACATTTTTATGAAAATGTTTTGAATTTTGAAATCTGAAGAATTAATGTAATAGCTAGAAGAAGCAAACTTACATTTATGTCTTGGATATATAAACAGATCTGGAGAAATTACTCTCATCTTCTAGATGTAATAAGCATTTAAGTCTGTTAATGTAAAGTAGGTAGATATGAATGTTAGATTAGATGGTTTAGAAGTGTAGGAGGGAAAACAGATATAGACACTCACCCTTGTATCATTGTAACATTAAGATGATCATTCATAATTTATAAGATGTTGAGTTGTAGCAGAGAGCATAGAGAAGAACCCATGTACAGGAGCACTTGAGTTAATATATGAGACTTTGACTCAAATTTCATGGTGTTATGATGCTTACTGTTTACATTAGTTAAATGGTATGATTACAGTTGTTTTGTTTCTCTATTATTCATTTATCTCAATGTTGTATTGTGTGTATGATTTCATGTTGAATGTATGAAGTCTGAGAGAGGAGAAGAATGAGTTTCAATTGTTTCTCTCCCTGAGAATTCCTGCAAGGAGTGCAGTGAACGTCCGGAAGGTGTACGTCGATGAGGGTCTGAGTTTTATCTCATAAATCTCAGGAGAGATATCATTGTTCTCATACCCGCAGAAGTCCAGGTGAAGCACAAAGTTGTGCAAGGTGTGCGTAGACTGGTTGAGGATTTAGAACTTATCAACCAAGGGGAAAGTTGAAGGACTACTATTGCAAAGAGTGCACAGGGTCGAAGACTCAAATAACCAAAGGTTATTTGAAAGTTTGTCGCAAGGAGTGCGAGCAGGAACCCTTTTGGAAGGCTTGAGTTTTCAAGTTAAAGTTCAGGAGAGATAACACCTTTGAAGTGTTCAAAGGGGGAAAGAGGTCAAAATCACCTCATAGAAATTAATTTCGGGAGGGAGAACAATGATTCGTTTGGGCATAAGTCATTGAGAAGTGAATTGGGTAGTCAGAATTCTCCATGGATAACTCATGCAATTGCGAGGATTGTAGGATCCAGTGGATCTATAAGGTGGTTATGAGTTGGACGAACCCACCACCTTGATATCAAGAATCAATGTGGTCCATTGATCGTGGTTAGTTTGAGTCGTTAGATCATTTCGTGAATTCGCGGTTTGTGAGTTTGGAGGGCAGACCAAATTCTTGGTTTTGCAAAGTCCTGAGTTGCGAGGAGCAGCGAAGGTGATCCAGACTGGTCGATCCAAGCCACGAGCGAACCGTTGGATCAGAACCTTCATGGGGTATCGCGTATCCAAGGTTCGGGTGTTGAAAGAATTTATTTTCTACTGCGAAGTCGCGAAGTGCCGAGCACCGAGGGCTCGTACAAACACCTAGCACATCCGATAGGTGGGGCTGCGTAGTTGACAGGTGGCGTAACAGCAAGCACCCAGAGAAAAGTGGAAGTGGGTGATAGGTGGAGGACACACATCACCTGGGAAAGAGTCAAATCATTGTTGACTTATCGTGTATTGGGGGTTCGCAAGGGAGGAGCACAAGGGATTGACACTCCAACTCATGAAGTTGTGAGTTGCAAGGGGTTCTAGAGTTAGGCCCTAGCCAGTGGTCACTTGTAGAGGCGCTAGTGAGGAAGGAGCCATACTTCTATCACATCTCGGGTATCGGAGGTTTGGAGTCGAGGGTCTTCGACTCACGAACTCGCGAGATCGCGAGTCACGAAAGGTGCTTGCGCTAAGGCTCGATTGCGGTCGCATGAAGACGTAAGGCTCGCGCCTGGTGTTAAGTTGCGCAGGGTGGGTTTTCACGAAGGACCTGTGGACCAGATTCATGAGGTTCAAATAGGGATCTGAGGGAGCCGCTTCGGATCGAGGATAATTTAGAACGATCCTATGCAGATATCAGACATAGGGTTGGGGGTCTGCGTCAATTTGGTATTAGAGCCTAGAAAAAATTATTTTCTTTCTGTAACAGAGAGAAGGGAGAAAATTTTATAGCCATGTCGCTGAGAAGAAGAGACAGGCAATTACCTGATCCAATAGTAGAAAGGGAAATGCATGAATTACATGCCAGGCTTGATGCTATGGAGATAGAAAAAAGGCGCACAATTGACAATGGGGATATCAGGGAAGATGAAAGTGAAAATGAAGCTGGAAACGAAGAAGAAGAATTTGCAGTCGAAGATGCTGTGGAAGAACGCCTAATCAGGGTTGTTGCAAGGATAGGTGCCAGAGAAAAAATGGACATTCCCACATATGAGGGAAACTTGGATGTTGAAGAGCTTCTAGACTGGATTAGATCTCTAGAAAAATACTTTGAATACGAGGATTTCAAGGAAGACAAGAAAGTCAAACATGTTATTACTAGACTTAAAGGGCATGCAACACTATGGTGGGATGAACTGCAGGCTGACAGACGCTGCAAAGGCAAGCAGAAAATCAAAAGCTGGGATAGAATGGTTGCAAAAATGAAAGCCAAATTCATACCCAGGGATTATCAAATCACTCTGTTTCAGAGGATGCAAAATTTGAGACAGAAGTTGATGTCAGTGAAATAATACACTGAAGAATTCTACAGGATAAACATCAGAGCAGGTCATCGGGAAAGCGATGATGAAAAAGTTTCCAGGTACATGAATGGTTTGTGATATGACATTCAATATGAGATGAGCATGATAACCATTCAAAATGTGGAAGATGCTTATCAGATAGCTCTGAAAGATGAAGAGAAGATGAGTCAGAAGCAAGGTCAAAGAGGCTGAGGTAGAAGTCAAGCCAGAGGTAGAACAATTGTCCAAGACAGAACTCCAAAACCTAATGAAGAGGGGAGGAAATCTCAACCTCAACCTGAGAGAGGAGGAAGCTCATAAGGAAGGCAGTATGTTGATAGAAATACTTTTCCTTGAGCCAGAGGAAGAGGAAGAGGCAGAGGAGGTGAAGTAAAATGCTTCGTCTGTGGAAAAATCGGACATAAATCCTATGAGTGTCCAGATAAGAAGAAAGAAGGTGGTGAAACTCACATTGTTGAAGCTCAAGGATGGAATGTTGAGGCATAATACGCTGAGGGTGGAATATCCTTAATGATGAGGAAAGTTCTCTTGAAACTAGAGAAGGAACCAGAGAACTCGGCCCAAATAAATAGTCTACTTCAGATTGCTTGCAAAACTAAGGATAGAGTATGTAAGGTCATAGTGGACAGCGGTAGCACAAACAATCTTGTATCTACAGAGATGGTAGAAAAGTTGGAGCTGGAGAATATTGCACATCCAAGCCTATACAGAGTTTCGTGGCTACAAAAAGGACATCAGGTAAATGTCACTAAACAGTGTTTAGTCGAATTTAAAATAGGAGGGTATAAATATGAAATATTATGTGATGTCATTCCCATGGATGTTTGTCATCTATTGTTGGGTAGACCATGGAAATATGATAGAAACATGGTTCATGATGGGAGAAAGAACACGTACACCCTAGAGAAAAATGGTAGGACACAAATGTTGTTGTCGATTAAGAACCAAGAGGTGAAAACAGAGATGAGGAAAATTGTACTTCTCA
>SNQJ01S0002304.1:51736-89958 GCA_010110895.2 Picea sitchensis | reverse complement strand
GAAATCCAGGAGTTACTGGGAGAGTTTGCTGATATAGTAGTGGACGAACTACCTTGTTCATTGCCACCTATCAGGAGTATAAGCCATCATATCGATCTTATACCTGGAGCCATTTTACCAAAAAAATCCGCGTATAGGTTGACGGTGTAGGAAAATGAAGAAGTTAAGAGATAGGTACAGGACTTAATGGACAAAGGATTGATTCGGGAGAGCTTGAGTCCATGCATTGTTCCGACAGTGCTCAGCCCAAAGAAATACGTAGGCTAGAGAATGTGTACAGACTCAAGGGAAATTGATAAGATTACCATCAGATACATATTTCCATTGCCAAGGACGGACGACTTGATGGATTTCTTGAGTGGAGCAAATTTTTTTTCAAAGATTGATTTGAAAAGCAGATATCATCAGATTAGAATGAGAGAAGGTGATGAATGGAAAACAACATTCAAGACAAATGAAGGGCTATATGAATGGCTTGTCATGCCATTTGGCTTAACGAATGTGCCCAATACTTTCATGAGATTGATGAACGAAGTCCTGAAGGATTTCACTGGGAAATTCGTCATTGTATATCTTGATGATATATTAATTTTTAGCAAAACTGAAGCAGAGCATTTAAAGCATTTAGCTGCAGTAATGAGAAGATTACAGCAAGAGAAATTGTTGATCAATATGAAGAAATCTTCATTTATGAGGACATACCTCATTTATTTGGTTTTTTCTATCTCTACAAATGAACTAAAAATGGATCCAAAAAAGATAAAGGCGATTAAGGATTGGCCATCGCCGAAGAGTGTATTTGAAGTACAAAGCTTCCATGGTTTGGCTAGCTTCTACAGGAAATTCATCTGAAACTTCAGTGGAATTAGCACACCAATGATGGATATGGTGAAGAAAAGACATAAATCTTTTCATTGGATGGAGGAAGCAGAGAAGAGATTCAATCTGCTGAAGAAGAAGATCACTGAGCAACAAATTCCGGTTTTGTCATATTTTAGCAAGACATTCTAGGTCAGGTGTGATGTGAGTGGATTTGCAATTGGAGCGGTCTTGAACTAGGACGACAAGCCGATCGCGTACTTTAGTGAAAAACTGAATGAAGCAAAGATCAAGTACTCCACATATGACAAAGAATTCTATTTCATATGTGGAGTACAGGAGCACTTGAGTTAATATATGAGACTTTGACTCAAATTTCATGGTGTTATGATGCTTACTGTTTACATTAGTTAAATGGTATGATTACAGTTGTTTTGTTTCTCTGTTATGCATTTATCTCAATGTTGTATTGTGTGTATGATTTCATGTTGAATGTATGAAGTCTGAGAGAGGAGAAGAATGAGTTTCAATTGTTTCTCTCCCTGAGAATTCCTGCAAGGAGTGCAGTGAATGTCCATAAGGTGTGGATCAACGAGAGTCTGAGTTCTATCTCAGAAAGATTAGGAGAGATATCATTGTTCTCATACCCACAGAAGTGCAGGTGAAGCACAGAGCCAAGCAAGGTGTGCGTAGGCTGGTTGAGGCTTTAGAACTTATCAACCAAGGGGAAATTTGAAGGACTATTGTTTTAAAGAGTGCACAGGGTCACAGATACAAATAACCAAAGGTTATTTGAAAGTTTTCCGCAAGGAGTGGGAGCAGGAACCCTTTTGGAAGGCTTGAGTTTGAAAGTGAAATCTCAAGAGAGATAACTCCTTTGAAGTGTTCAAAGGGAGACGAAGATCAAAATCATCTCGTAGAAATTAAGTTCAGGAGGGAGAACACCAAGTCGTTTGGGCAAAAGTCATTGAGAAGTGAATTGGGCGGTCATAATTATCCATGGAGAACTCGTGAAATCACGAGGATCGTAGGATCCAGTGGATTTGTAAGGTGGTTATGAGTTGGATGAACCCGCCACCCTGATATCAAGAATCAACATGGGTCGTTGATCATGGTCAGTTTGAGTTGTTAGATCATTTCGTGAATTCGGGGTTCGTGAGTTTGGAGGGTAGACCAAATTCTTGGTTTCGCAAAGTACCGAGTTGCGAGGAGCAGGGAAGGAGGTCCAGATCGTTGGATCCAAGCCACAGGAGAACCGTTGGATCAGAACCTTCGCGGGGTATCGCGTATCGGAGGTTTGGGTGTTGAAATAATTTATTTTCGACTGTGAAGTTGTGAAGTGCCAAGCGCTAAGGGATCATACGAACACATAGGACATCCGATAGGTGGGGTCGCGTGGTTGATAGGTGGTGTAACAACAGGCACCCAGAGAAAAGTGGAAGTGGGTGACAGGTGGAGGACACACGTCGCCTGGGAAGGAGTCAACTCATTGTTTACTTATCACATATCGGGGGTTCGCAAGGGAGGAGCACGAGGGCTCAACACTCCAACTCGCGAAGTTGTGAGTTGTGAGGGGTGCTAGAGTTAGGCCCTAGCCGGCGGTCTCTTGTAGAGGCACTAGCGAGGAAGGAGCCATACCCGTATTGCATCTCGGGTATCAGAGGTTTGGAGTCGAGGGTCTTCGACTCATGAACTCGCGAGATCATGAGTCATGAAAGGCGCTTGCGCTAAGGCCCAGTTCTGGTTGCATGGAGACATAAGGCTCGCGCCTGGTGTTAGGTTGCACGGGGCGGGTTTTCATGAAGGACCTAGGGACCGGATTCATGAGGTTCAAATAGGGATCCGAGGGAGCCGCTTTGGCTTGAGGAGAATTTAGAACGATCCTGTGCGGATCTCAGATAGAGGGTTGGGGGTCTGCATCATAAACTCTCTCTTAGGTTCATGGGACCTTTCGAGATTGTGGAGAGTAAGGGGCCCATGGCCTATCGACTAGCCTTAGTTGATTCTTAGAGGCATATGCACGATGTTTTTCACATATCTGTTTTGAGACATTATATTAGTGATCATACACATGTTATTGACATGAGTTCCTTGTAGGTATCGGACGAGGGGGCGCTCACAGCTGAGCTGATACGCATCCTCGATCATCACATTCAATGGCTACGGCGTCGAACAATGGATCAAGTCAAGGTCCAGTGGGACAACTATAGTCCGCACTCGGGGACCTGGGAGGACACATATGATATGTGTCAGCAGTTTCCATTTTTGTTTGATAGATATACTTATGATACTATGATACACATTATTGTGACACTTATATACTGTGAAACTTCAAGACAAAGTTTAGACCAAGAGGGGGTGTATGTAACATCCCGCTCTTACGTGCAATGAGGGAACTTATTCTTTGAGGAAATTTTCTTGCATGTGATCCAGATTATTATATTATTGGGCATTTGATTATGATTATGAGGCGTTATGGATTGATGAAATGTTATTTTGTTGTATCGACATAGACAGGTTCTATTGACTCGGTTTTCCTGAGTGTGTAGGATTTTGGACCTTGAGGATGCAGAGGCATCGATGAAACCCCTTGGACTCTGGATCGAGTCAGGGAGTGGACTATTAGGGGTTTGATTGTTGTATATATGAAATTTTTGTATCTGATTAGATGATATGATTATGGATATTATTTTTGACATGATTCGTTGATGATGCAAGTTGACGATAGCTTTCCGACCAGACTCACATGTGGAGTATAGGGGTCACGCATGATAACCAAAGATGTTGAAGGAGAGGTGTGGACAATAGCCCCTCCATAGCCTACTAGCACTCCCATCATGGCTCTAACTGTAGGTTAACAATTACCTAGTTCGAGAAGACCCACGATGCTGTGAGGGCCGACTGCGGCAGTCTCTCACGCTGATTCTAAGGGGTGTGCAATAAGGTAGGGGCCTTATTCCTTACAGACCCTTAGTCTCCCACAAGATAACCTAGCGGATTATTGACTCTAGGGGTTTTGTTGTCTACCAAGTCAATCAAGAGGTGAGCGGAACCCTTGGAGCACAGAGTGCATCATAAAGGGCACGTTGTGCAAGAAAAACGAAAAGAGGCGAGTGGCACCCTTGGAGCACCTAGTGCATCCTGAAGGGCACATTGCGCAAGGGAAACAAAATGAGGTGAGTGGCACCCTTGGAGAACCTAGTGCACCCTGAAGGGCACGTCGCATTGTTAAATAATAAATTTATAAACCTATATGGCCTTAGAATGAATAATGTGATGAGAAAGATTTAAAACAATTTCCCTAATAAAATGTTGCCTGGCCTAGGAAAATAAAGTCTAGGTCTAAGTGATACTTGTGATAAGAATTTATATATTTATATAAAAATTAAAATTAAAATTAAATAAATAATAATAATAATCATCTTCAATCATGTGACGAAAAGTGGGTAAGAAATTCAATTAATTTATAAAAATATTTTGGGGAATAAAAAAAAAAAAAGGAAAAGGGGAAATAATTGTTTATTACTTATGCTAATTAAAAATTTACTAATTAAAAAGCAAAAGGGGAAAAGGGGTAATTTTCTACACTTGCCAATTTGAATTTTAAATGAAAAGGGAAAGAGGTGAATTTGAAAGAATTAGGAAACTATGAAAAAGCGGGAAACAAAAAAAGAAAGGGGAAACACAAGGAAAACACAGAAAGACTAACTTAGTAAGGTATCTAGCATTTAAGAACATTCTAAATTAAACTCAACTAGTAAATTAGTAAGGGGGTAAGTCATTAAAATGTGTAAGGGAATATGGGGACATGTAGGAGTGATTCTAGGAATGCTTTTAGGTGGGTGAGGGAAATAGAAGTAATTAATTAATGAATGAAATTAATTTATGGTGCAATGAAGGGGATGGGTGACACATGTACGGGGAGCATTTTTATGAATTAAATTATTCAACAACAAATTAAATGGGATTTTTGGAAAGTAAATGACTTAGAAACTCTATGTAAAGGAGGTAGGAGGAGGATGATGGATCTCTTTTGTGATGCGTAATGTTACACTAAGAAATTTAGACTTGACTGACTTAGCTTGTGGGAGTTGGGATACCCAGCTTGGTGAGGAGGGGTAGCTTGGACTTGCGAGGTGACCTGGGAGCTAGTTGTTCTATGTTTTAGTGTGTGTGTCCCCTTTGCAGCTCAGGGGGTTAAGGTGGGAGATGAGTACCCCTAGTGTTGGTTGGGAGGTACCGGTGAAGTCACATCGGTCGACAAGCAGGAGATGCATGGAATGCGTGGGACAACAACTCAAAGTGGACAACTTGGGCTATGGTACGCTTACTTTTAATCTGCATGGTAGATTATTATTGACCTTACAATTTCATTTATGTGCTTTTAACTGTGTAAAGAAGGTGTTTGACTTAGCATTTTAATTGATAACTTAATTTCCCCATAGCCTTAAGCTCATTGTAGATTTGATTCTTGTGGATTTCAATCCCTGGATGTTGTGACGGTCATTTTGGTTTTGTTTCTTGTTGTGAAGAGTTGTGATTTTACTTCATCCTCATCCCTAGTTTGTCAGTCCACGTCTGATAAGTCATCCAAGAGCCGAATCGATGGTCGTCACTTCGGTGCACAATGACCTATAGATTCTAATGCCCTGCTTTTCTATGCGTGGATGATGAGCGAAGGATAGTTGTTAGTCATCTACCCTGTTGATTGATTCATGGATGAATGATCGTCTTTGCGCCTTCCTTGTGTATGATTGACTCCTACGTTGATTGTTCTTACTGTGATCTTCTACTACCTTCATTGTTCTTCCTGGAGTCATCGCCTGCATTTATTTAACCTTGGTATGACAATGAATTTACCCTTTTTATGGTAGTGAATTCACACCTAGAACGATTGTGTTTATAAAGTGTGAATTCCTTTTAAATTTGCATTCTCACAACCTCTTATAATTGCGAATTCGTTTTTATGGGAATGACTACATCTATGATTTTGTACTCCTTTTTATAAATGCATTGTGACTGTAAGACTGTATTTTATGACTATGTGATTTCTTACAGTGAAATTCAATAGATGCAACAACCCTTATTTAACTCAACAATATTTATCAATAGATATTCAGCGAATTGTTACTGGGATTCAATTTATTTTATTATATTGGTTCCAGTTTAAAGGACAACGGATCGATTCCATAGTTAGCGAATTATGCCTATCAATGACATCATTGAATATTGGACTGCCTTTATCATATTTTTAAACTCAAGAATTATCCTTTATTTAACTCAGCATTGATCATTTTTACTCTGCGATTTATATTTATAACAACAATTTACCTATTGTATTTACACAACAATGTTAGATATAACAACAATTTATCTATTGTTTTAACACAACCATTTTAGATTCATTGTATTACACAGAAACTCATTTATTATGACAGTGATTTAACCTACCTGTTTTATCATATCTAGATATATGTATCTTCGTTTAGACAATGATTATATGTCTGCGTTGTAGTTTTTGATCATCCCAGTAGAGAATGATAATGATCTACCTGCGTTTTCAATGTTGTTGACAGTGAATTTCATTATTGGTATGTCTGCATTTTCGATAGTCTGCGATTTCGTTAGGTTTTAATGGGCAACATTTTGAGACATAGAATAGGATAGAGAATTTGCTATGTATCAATGGACAACCATATAATGTGATTGACAAATGACATCTTAATGTATTTATTGTGCAAAGAGATTCATATTTATAGAAAAATTATATTGTGGCATGGCAATGAGTCATACATTGGTGGATAAAAAAAGTTTTATAGCATGAATGACAGCTAACACCGATTTTTATTTAATGAAATATTACACAGAATCTATAAAATGGTCTTTACAACGATTTCCTTAATTTAGTCTTAGACAACGAATTTGGGTTAGCTAGAGTTTCCATTAAATCTTTTTGTTATTCAATGAAATCTGAGATATCCCAGTGATGGTACTATGCTATCACAGTAAGTATATTTAGTGTATTGATAGCAATATTTTATTGTCTACACTTGGAATGCTGGCTCCCTAACTATTTCTTATTCTCCTCTTAAATGAATCCCATCATTTTAATTGGCCATCATGTTGAATAACTCCAATGTTGACCATTCGAATAGGTTGTCAGTAAAGTACTCAACGAAATTCCCTTAAATTTATTTCATTAACATATTTTTTTTACTGTGAACATTTTACCCATAATTGGAAGCGATTACCTGAGGAGTGATTGTTGAGGTTGACCTTTTTCTGTAGTTAGTAGTGTCTAGATTTCTCCTTCAAATTGAATGATTACCCAACATTTACACTGCCTTACATTAATTGCTTACAGCGAGGTACCTACCATTGAACAATTAACCAACAACATGAAAATAACCCACTTTAATGGCATTGGCATTACTCAGCAGTTTCTTTTTAATGTTAAGAGACAACTTGTTATTTTTAGTACGGTTAATATAGATAGATGACATGTTGTAATTTAAATTGTTAATAAGTGTTATAATTGTATCATTCTACTTGATATTGTTAACGTTGTTATATAATGTTAATCACTAAGTTAGATTGTAATTATGGATTAATTTAGAATTTCCCAATTAGATTGTATGTATTATTTATAGTTTTAGTATTGATTTAATTAGACTTGCTAAATAGATTTGTAATTTATGTTAAATTAGATCGTACGTTAATGACCAACCTGTAATTTAGAATTGCTAATTTTGATTGTGTTTAATGTTAGATTAGATTGTATATTAATGACCAAATTGTAATTTAGACTTGCTAATTTAGATTGGTAATCAATGTTAAAATATATTGTAATTATTGACTAGTTTAGACTTGATGAATGGTCGGGTTGTTGGCAAAGTCATGTTTTAGCTTGAGCTTCCCTCGAACGATGTCATCCTGCGTCTCATCGATCGATTACTTGGGGTTTGGGTGTGTTGTCACAGAGGTAGACCCAGGGTTCAATGCTCAAGAGTGCACCAACAAATCCCTAACTATCAACCCTTTCGGCAGCACCTACGAAGCATATGAAGTCTCACCCGAGGTAGAGGAAGGGGTGGTTGCAAGACTCAGTTATCTGCAACCTTAGTTGGGACATAAATCTGTGATTCTATCCTTACAGGGCACTTAGCATAGATCATTCATCAATATTTAACCCTTATTATACTTCGCAGACAACACAAAGCATAGCAACATTCACTTAGATCTAAGATATTTAAGCACTTAGCAACAGTAAAATAGATCAGATCCAGTAGATCAGAACTAAGGATCTTCATACATATAATATCTAACATTCATACACATCTAAGAATCACAAAGCATAAGTAGATCTATCTAAATATATCAAAGCACTTAGCAAAGAAAGAGATAAGTCAATGCACAAAGCATAATACACAGATTTACATGGTTTACCCCCTCCCTGGGGCTACGTCCACCAACTCTTCTTCTTTCTTAGTATCTTCAATTGCCAGTTACAGCACAGAGCCTCAAACCCTTCTTCGCATAGGACATAAGATATGCACATCTCGCTAGATCCTTCTTCCTTACACTTCAGCACAAAGCCTTCTACAACCTCTTACAACAACTTGCACTTAGCTCTGCAATCCTCTTAAAATCATGCACGAAGAATTTACAATCCACATCCAATAACACTAATGTAACTACTAGAACAAAGCCATCAACCATCCTTAGATTGCCTAATTATCTATTTATACATTACAAAAGTGGGCCTAAGAATGGGTAAACCCATGGGCCGGCATCTCTTTCCCATTACATTAAATCAAAACCATAAAAGAGGCCCAAAAGTGGGCTGAGATCCCGTGATCTCTGCTTCATCTGGCACTCCATTTTTGACAGGGTGTCGAAGTCCAAAAATGGTCAATTATGACCAAGTGTTCCTCAAAACTTGCTCAAGGGCCAACAGGCCCCCAATACTCACCTGTGACTCGTTCCGAGTCACTTAGGTCTGACCAAATCTACTTCGAATTCCTCGATCTTGGCTAGAGCTGCTTCGACCTTCTGCATTTCTCGATGAACTCCTGGATGAGTGCCTCATTAACTGGCCCTTCTTGGCATTGTTATGTTGTATTCACAAGCTGTTCAAGTTATACTACTTGGCTTTCAACTTCAATGAATAGTTGGCATGACTTTTCTTGCATTGGTTGAAGTCATTGAGAGACTTCCATTACCTTACTCTAAAGCATGTGCATCTGTTGTTAGGTTGTGTGTTTCTCTAGAAACCTCTTCATTATATCTATGGGTGATAGTGCCTTCAGCTGCACCTGTAGCTTTTCAGCATCGTACTTTTCCTCTTGGAGCTATGACTCCAATTTATGCAATTATGGGTTCTCGGTTAGGTTCTCGTAGATCTGTGCACTTCTGCTACTTAACAGTTTGCATTCCTCGGAGAGTGATTTAATCCTTTGTATGGTGATCCAGGTAGTTATTTCTCATTGGTCACGCACTTCTTGTGGGGTTTGTGGTATGGTATGAAGCTGTAAGTCCACGACTCTTTGTTGAAGTTGCTGAATAAATTCATAAAGTGTCATCACTTGGAGTTTGATGGGGTCCTCTACCTTCTTTTATAAGCCAGTCACAAAGAGAAATGCTCTGTTGACTGATTCTTCAATCCCAATCTGCTTCGCGAGCAACTCCTCTTTCTCTTTTTGAATATTCTCTCTGTATTCTTCAAATTTCACTTGGAGAGTGTCCTTCTCTTGTTGCGCAACTTGGCGTTGCTTGAGGATTTCCTCCTTTGCTTGCTTTAAGTCTTGGGAGGCCTGTGTTATTTCTTCATGTGCCTTCTGAAGATGTTCTTTGACCGTCTTATAAATCTTGCAAAGTTGACCTGCTTCATTTCCTTCTTCTGTTGTTCCTTCTGGCAGGGGCGTAAAGGAGTCTGCGTGGCTAGACTAGAGAAATTTTTGTACTACTTAGAGTTTGATCTTGATTCTGTTGTACATTGTCTCTTGCTTAGCTTCTTATTTTTTTGTTATCTCTTCTATGGCTTCGTTCATAGCTACGATGAGAAAACTGAAGTCATCTGGAGCGAGCGTGGTCTTTAGCTTAGTCATGGGTGCTTTTGATTTCTTTCGGGAGGAAGGTTCTAGAGGTGAACCTTTCCTTTTCTTTATGATTTCTACTTCATCTCCTGGCCTCTGTTCGACTTCCTCTAAGTCTTCTCCATTACCTCCTTGCTCTGGTGTAACAGAGGCGGTTCTTACATATTTGTTTTCTACATCTTGGATATCCTCATCCTTGTTTGTCTGCTTTGTTTTCTTTGTCTTACTGGGTCTAGGTGTATTCTACTCATATACTGGGCTATCAATGTCAGACACTTCTGTGGGGTCTTCTATAATAAGGAGGTCCGCCAATGATTCCTTGGTGATTTCCTTCATATCTTCTTATGTCATCTTGTAATAAGACTGACATTGTTCCTTGTTCTCATCAACACGTGCTGTCAGATATATAAAATGGCGGTCTACACTGAACTTTATCAAAGGTCAAAACCTGTGTAAAGTATTCGGGGTCATGCGAGGCTCAGACTGGATGGCGAGATTCAACTAGGTGTAGTAGGTATGAAATATAGCATTGGAGTGACACTTCTTATTCATGTCGTTCGATTACCACAGGGTACTGAACTTCGCAGCCAGTGGTTCAAAGGGGTCAATGTCAGGGAAGGTTTCACTTTTCGGTAGCTCCCATGCAATGAAAACTATAAGTATCAAGAGCCAGCTAAAATGAAATTCATGCCCCTAATCCTAGGCTTCTCTGCAATCAATCTCTAGTTGATTCACCAGGTACTTCACCCAATTCATATGTAGTCCCTCTGCACACTTTCTTGCAAGGTCGACTACAAATCTGGATACTTGCGTGGGTCGATTCTTGTGTACCAACTTCCCTGCGATCGATTGATAGGAGAGGCGCACAGTGCCACTTTCAATGGAAGATACCTTGTAGCCTCGTGTGCCTTTCTCAATAGCACCATAGGCTTCTTTGATATTCTGAGCAAGAGCATGATCCGCGGTCTTTCCATGATAGTAATCATGGAGATCATGCCCCTACATGTTAAGCCCAGTGATCCGGTTGATTATCACTGGATCAACTGTTATGTGACGGTTCAACCATAAGTATCATCCATGGTCACTTACCAACAACAACTTCACGCAAGCATTCACCTCCTGGTGTCTGCTGAATTGTGGTATCTTTATAACATTGAGCAGAGTAGACTGTGCGAGCTTCATCATCCATTGCTAAGGGACGATATTCGAATTCTTGCCCTTGGTTCTGGTTAGGTACTTGTACGGGGCAAGTGTGATGTAAACTTTATGATCCCCTAGGTTGAAGTCACTAAACTTCAAGGTTGTGATCTTGTCGTGATCTGCGCGTACTCCTTTTGGTAGGTATGTCGTGACTAGAGTGTACTCAAAGTCTCTAGGCACACTATCTCTATTGATTTCACTACTTATAGGTGGTATGTAAGCAGGTAGGATGTATGGAACCAACTTCACGTTGGCCATATCATCCTTATGTTTGGTTCTTCTTTCTGTGTCGACTCAGGATGTTCATGCTCAAGCAGTCATCGAGGAGGCTTGCACTCCTCTTGTCGATGATGCCTGTAAACCTGTAGACAATCCTCGCTCTGACATAACTCTTTCGGCTCTGAGGCTAGCGAGTACCTCTCTTACAGATTCTTCAGCTGTGCTAAATTCGTTGGACATATATGCTCAGGATCAATAGCTCAAGTTCTCAAAGTAACGTAGATACTGTAGTAAGGTAGAGACTAAGGGATGAGTAATCATGGTTCACAATTCAGGTAATCTATGGACTCAAATTCACGATTAGAAAAAGTGTCTTCCGTGCATGGTATGATGGATTAAGTAAGTAACTTTGTAAAAGATTGTTTGCAATGGGTATGGTGCTTCCTTAACTCTAGTTCTATCTTTTATGGTGTGGTCTAACAGTCTAGTGATGACCCATCAATGCTTTTTGATCCATTTGGGGCAACAGTCGAGTGGGTATATCGGCCCCCAACAGCTATATTGTTTCTCCACGATGAAGTGACCCATGTATTTGTTCTGTTATCCCGATGAAGCTCAAATTGTGCAAAGTTTCTTTCGGAGAGGTTTCCGCTAAAACCCTCTATAGCCTGTCAATCTGAGCTCTCTTTTTACTTATATTTCTATCCTTCTTCCCCGTGAGCTTCGTCTCGGTAGTTCGTTTCTTGATCTGGTTCTTATTTTCCTTAGGCATAGTCACTTCGCATTGCTGAGGTTCTTTCCCAAGACTCAAGAGAACTACTTCGTCTGTATCTGGTACATATACTCCAATCTTTTGTGAGTCCCCTAGCTCTTTGACATCTGAGCTTCTAGTGTCAAATAGCTTTGATTTATTCTCCTGTTCCTCAATCAATTGTGTTATCCTTCTGGTCATGAAATCTTTTATCTCTTATCTCTATTGTTGTAATACCTTTTCTTCTTCCTTCTTTCTGGCTTGATCTCTCTCAATCCAAGGTTTTCCAAGTAACATAGTGAACGGGGTGTTGTCCTCAATAAATTTGATAATCTCAAAATATTCTTCTGTCGAAGTCCCATTGATTGTCATAGGTATCTGAGCGAGTTTTCCACATAACATCACCATTTTTCCTATGAATAGTCCTATTCCTCCTAGTGAAGGAATCATGGCATGCTTCCCTATAACATCCCAGGTTCTTTCTGTCATAATTTTCACTTGTGTTTCTTCATCAATAATACAGTTAATGTCGAAGTCCTTAGTCTTACTTCGATTTGTTCCTTTTCTTTGAAGATCTCTGGTAGGCGGACATCTTTATGTTCCTTCAAGGTTTCTTTCATCTGTATTAATACTTTCTATGATTCTTTCTGGGGTTCTTCTATTTCTGGGGCTGTCCTAGGGTGTTCTCCATGAAAATTCATTCTTTCGAGCTTAGAAATCATTCTAGGGAAATCCAATACTTCATGGTCCAAAGCTTTGCAACATAGACAACTAGGTTTTCCACCCGGGCAATCCTTAGCTAGATGGCCTGGTTTTCATCAACCTTAACATAGGGTCAATCCTCTCTTTCTCTTAAATGATCCCCAACTTCTTCTGTACTGTGCACCAGGATCATGGTAGTTAGCCTGCAAAAATTCTTTCTACGATCTTGCATCCATTTGTTAGTCCAAACATTCTTTCTATGCATAGGTATAACATATCTATCATTATGCTTATCAAATCTACTCATATCAAACTTTCTTTCTTCTATTAATGCCCTAGTTTTTAAGCTAGGACCGAATCTATCAAACATACCTAGATCCATGCTCTAGAAACAAAAATTTCACTTATCTTACTTCTACAGAGCACAAAGCTTCCAAATATAAGAAATTTTAACTATTCTTACCTTTATTAGAGCACATGGATTACAGATCTTACCTCTTTTCTGCAGATCTGACCTCTTTCTTTCAGAAATTCCCACTTTTACTTTTCTTAGAGCACAAAACGTTCAGATCTCGCTTATTTTCTTCATATCTGATCTTCCTTTCCTCATATCTGACCTTATTCCTGGCACAAAGCTTCATAGGTTGAGTACAAAGTTGCACACTAGGGAGACAGATCTACGCACAAAGATTTATTTTGCACAAAGTTTCTTCTTCCTTAGTTCCCAACAATCACAGTTTCAGGTCCTGACAATGGAACCATTTGTTGGCACAGGGGCAAACCCACAGTTCAATGCTCAAGAGCGCACCAAAAAATCCCTAACTATCGGCCCTTTCGGAAACACCTGCAAAGAAGATGAAGTCTCACCTGAGGTAGAGGCAGGGGTGGTTGCAGGACTCAGGTGTCTACAACCTTAGCTAGGACACAAATCTGCGATTCTATCCTTATAGGGCACTTAGCATAGATCATTCATCAGTATTTAACCCTTATTATACTTTGCAAACAACACAGAGCATCGCAACCTTCACTTAGATCTAAGATATTTAAACACTTAGCAACAATAAAATAGATCATATCCAGTAGATCGGCACTAAGCATATTCATACATATCATATCTAACATTCATACACATCTAAGAAGCACAAGCATAAGTAGATATATCTAAATATATCAAATCACTTAGCAAAGAAAGAGATAAGTCAATGCACAAAGAATAATACACAAATTTACGTGGTTCACCCCCCCCCTGGGGCTATGTCCACCAACTCTTCTTCTTTCTTAGTATCTTCAATCATCAGTTACAACACATAGCCTCAAACCCTTCTTCACATAGGACAAAATATATGCGTAGCTCACTAGATCCTTCTTCCTTACACGTCAACACAAAGCCTTCTACAACCTCTTACAACAACTTGCACTTAGCTCTGCAAGCCTCTTACAATCATACAGAGAGCATTTACAATCCACATACAATCACATAGATCTAACTACTAGCACTAATCCATCGACCATCCTTACATTGCCTAGGTATCTATTTATACATTACAAAAGTGGGCCTAAGCGTGGGTAAACCCACGAGCCGACATCCCTTTCCCATTACATTAACCAAAAACCCTAAAAGAGGCTAAAAAGTGGACTGAGATCCCGTGATATTTTATTCACCTAGCACTCCATCTTTGACAAGGTGTCGAAGTCCAAAAACGGTCAATTATGACCAAGTGTTCCTCAAAACTTGGTCAAGGGCCAACAGGGCGTAGTCTTCTTGCCAGTTGTTTTAGCTCCTAGCATGTCGGTTTTCTTGAGTCCTTGATCCCGTTAGGTTATGTTGTGCCAAGGTTATTGACGTGTCTATCACCTGGCGACTACATGATTCCTGATGAGGGGATCATGGCGTGCCCTAATGGATAGCAGTGAATGATAACTTGGCCGGATTCAGTGCCTTCCATTAGACAATTGTTGAGTGTTGTAAGTTTTCCTTGGTGCATGGGTTGAACACCTTCATATGTTTGGTTTGCACGGCCTAGAGGTAATAGTAACTAGTCGTCAAGTTCGTTGTGTTTAGATTATCGATGTTGTCCATAGCTTGTAGGCGTTGTCGTGTTGTGTCTGGCGGGTAGTCATTTCTAGATATCCTGGATTTACGCATGTTTCACCCAGTTTCTCTTGTGCTAGTGCGTGGAGTCATAGTTGTTTGTTTCCTAATCGGTGTGCTTGTGTTCGTCGTCAGGTTCTGTGGTTTAGTTGTTTTCGTCATTGCCTTCCTGCCTAAAACTAAAAAAAATAAAAAAATTCTTCGCTTGTAATCGTAACAATGGGAGCGTTACAATGAACCAACGACAAAGTGAATTTTTTTCTAAGTATAGGAAAGAAATAGACAAGAGATATTTTACGAAGTACTTAGCACATTTGAGTATCAACAATAGTATAATTCAATTCAATAAGGTAGTGATAACAACACATTTCATATGTAATGGTAGGTCTAGTATACCATCGATTAAGCTTCAAAAATGTGATAAATTATATAGAATCTTAAATATAAAATAAAGAATTGTGGAAAGGGGAGGTGAATATGTTTAATAATTTTTACCAAAATCAAGGAAAATTTCATAGTAGAATTTTGAACTCAAAATGGTAACAGCAACGAAAACAGGTGTCATAAACAATGATAGGTCTATTATAACATCATTTAAGCTTCACAAGTGTGATAATATAGATATGAATATCACAATAATTGTCTTTGAAATTATCAAACAATTTAACTTGATTCGTATCCAACAATTGTTTCTTATGTGGTTCATACATACCTCTTGAAATTTGATGTCACACCATATTATTTATATTTGGTGAAAAATAAGAAATTTTCATCCAACACCCTTTCACCATAGCTATAACACCTTCTATAAGTATAACCTTATAGATTTTCCTCCAAATAATGGCCCGACAAGAAAAACCATCGTGTTAGGAAATGAGACACGCTTCCATGCTAAACCTAGTAGAACAAAGGAAGAAAGATTTATATTAAACAAGAAAGTAAATGACAAAGGAAACACACAGTACACAAAGATTTTACCCTAGAAACCAAAACCAGGAAAACCAACATTCCTTGAGTTTTCTACTCTCTTGTTTTATTCATTCAGAATAGAAGGTTACATGTCTAACCTTGGTCCACACCTAAGACAAAATTGACATCATACTCTCTTTCTTACACAAGAACAACCTTGTATCCAATTCTTCTTACATCTATATGACCAACAACCTATACAATTAAAGACTCATGGAAATTAGCCATTCATCATCTAAAGATTGATCATTATCTTTTACAACAACACAATACTCCTTCTTTATAGGATTTAAAATAGGAAAAACCATAAAGAAAAGGTACCCAAAATAGTTACAGATACAAACAAATCATTGGCTAAAAATCTTGCAAATCTCAGGATTCTGTTATAGTCGACTTCCAAGTTGAATTACCACTCAACTACCAGTCTACCTTCATTTAGTCTTCAGTTAGTCGCCACATGCCTTCCTATCAACCTATTTTAAGTTGAATTCTTTAACTTTACCTGGTTGATCCACCTCGACCTTCAACTTTCTATCGATGTATTTTACTTCGTCTTTTACCCGATCGAACCACCTTGACCTTTGACTCATTGTCGATTCCTTCAACTTCATCTTTACTTGGTCGAACTGTTTCAACCTCAACTTCAACTATCAGTCGATCCACCTAGACTATACTTTCATAACAAAGAATATAAAAACCCACCAATCGCCCACTTGTTGTCTTATTTGCTAAAATAATGAGACCCCTGAACTTTTGTTCACAAACACAAAGAAATAATGCTCGTTTCCTCTCTGCACCAAGAGAAATTTTCATCACTCAAAGACTTGGTCAAAGAGTCTGGTATGTTTTACAACGTGTCTAGTTTCTCTAGTAGAACCTTGTTTCTTTCCACCATGTATCGGATGAAATGGTATTATACATCAATGTGCTTAGTCTTATAATGATAAGAAGGGTTCTTTTACAGGAATAATGTACTTTGATTGTTGCAACTTATCTTCATAACTCTCTACCCAAACTTGATTCCTAAAAAAAACCTTTTCAACCATACTACTTCTTTGCTTCCATGAGTGGTTTCCATTTATTCATATTCTATTCTTGACAAGGCTATGACCTATTGTCACTTACTCATCCAGCTGATTTCTCCACCAAACATTTTGAACACATATCCACCGGTCGACCTCTGTCAATCCAGATCTTCAGCCCAGTCGGTGTCGACAAATCCATGTACATTTAATTCACTATCACCTCTATATTTTCATTTGTAGCATATAGCACAATATTTTGTGCCACAAAATTACCCGAATACTCTCTTAACAGTTGTCCAATGCTCCTTCCCAAGTGTCAATATGTATCTACTCAACACTCCCACTGCATAGGTAATGTTTGGTCAAGTGCATACCATCGCATACATTATACTACCAACAATGCTTGCATAGGAAACACTTTCCATGTCCTCTATTTCCTCTTGTGTCTTTGGAAACTATTCAGTAGTTACCCTTGCTCCCATGGGAATTAGCACCTTCACAGGTTTGTAACCCTGCATGTTGAAAAGTTTCAACATTGTTTCAATATACTTCGTCTGGTTCAACTAGACATTCTTAATTTCTTGATCTCTCTTAATATCCATTCTCGGAACGAATTTAACTGCACCGAGATCCTCCATGTCAAACTTGGAGGATAATTTATTATTAACCTCCTTTATTGTGTCCATGTTGTTTCCAATAAGAAACATGCCATCAACATAGAATTCTACATATATGAAATGCCCACCTTCTTCTTTGGAATATATGCAATGATCATATTTTCTTCTCACAAATCCAAAACTAAGGATGTATGTGTCGAAACTTTGGTACCAAATTCTTTGTGATTTATTTATACCATAAAGGGATCTTTTTAGTTTGCACACCAAATTCTTATTTCCCTTTACTACAAATCCTTCAGGTTGTTTCATGTAGATTTCTTCTTCCAGGTACCCATGTAGGAATGTTGTCTTCACATACGTCTGTTCTATTTCAAGATCAAATGTTGCAACCAGAGACATTAGTACCCTAATGGAAGTTAAATTTTCAATAGGGAGGAAAATGTCACCGAAGTTGACTCCTTTGAATTGGGAATATCATTTTGCTACCAGATGAGATTTGAATTTCTCGACTTGACCTGTTGCACTCATATTCTTCTTGAATACCCATTTCCTACCGATATGCTTTCTTACACTAGGTAATTTGACTATGTCCCATGTCTCATTATTATGAAAGGATTACATCTCTTCGACCATGGCATCCTTCCAAAGTTTTCCCTCTAATGATTCGATTGCCTCCCCGAATGACTTAGGATCATCATCGATGGTAGTTTGTTGGATTACTGAGAGGGGGGTGAATAAGTAATGAGCAATTTTAGTAGTTTTAACCATAGTATATTCTTGAAAAATATTCATGATTTTATCATTAGCATTCAATATATCATCAAAAATATAATCATAAACAACATCACATCACAATAGATACACAATACACCAGAATTTACGTGGAAACCCAAATGGGAGAAAACCACGAAATGATTTTATTATATATCAAAATAATTCATTCATTGGAAGGTTGAAGCACCAACTTCCTGATTCTCCAACTACAATTGGAAGGAGGATCCAACCCCTTATTCTCAGGATGCAACCTGAAGGAAGCTACAACTCTATGATTCTATGGCTCCAAATAGAAGGAGGCTACAACCCCTGAGTTCTTTGGATTCAACTAGAAGGTGGCTACAACCACCTATCCTTGTCCTGTCCAATCACCCTGAAATATAAATTTCGACCAACTATCACTATCACAAACTCTGCCTCTATCATTTCCACTGTCACGGTCACATCAACTTGTAACCTGTCAACATGTCATTGTATCAAACAAGTGTGCTTATACCATATCATGCATCAACTTTGTACCAACATGTGAACTATAAAATGCATCAATCATAAATCATAACATCAACCATGAATACAACGTGTACCATATACCATAGCATCAATCATGTATACACATGTATGATATCATCAATGAGTATCTCAAAGAACCAATGCATCTCCCACATGCATATTCCACCATACAAATTGAACTCAAGGATATGAAATATAATAACCATGTCATGTATAGAACCAGATATAAGAGTGTTCCTCACTTAGCCAAGAAACCAAGATATACCATATCCAAATACCAAACCAGTCATACCAAGTATGCCTCAAGCATAAACCATATCATGACAAGAAGTAACAACCATACCAATACCTCTCTAGCTGACCTGAAACTATGAGATGTTGAATTATAGACTTCCTTCATATTTCAAAGATCTAGTACCAACATTTACTCAATCATTCATGATCCTTTTTATAGATGTGTGACTTTCTCTTCTACTTCCCACGTATATACTTTTTTTTCTCTATTGTAGCACGTGCACATACAATCCCTTTCTGACATGCAATCTATGTATACCTCAAAAACTAGGGTTTGATGAAAGTCCAAAAAATTCTCCTTCGATCGACCTTTTCTATCTCAGAAAATGATGCTACAACCTTAGAAACACGATCACTAGATCACAAGAAAGATAATAAATGAATAAGTGTGTGAGTGTGCTTGTGAATGACTCCTTGAGGTGTATTTATACTTGTTCTAGGTAACTCCTCTCCTTAATTTAGGGATTCTAGGGTTTCTTGTGACAACAACTTTACCCTTTCATTAAGGAATTGTAACCAACTAGGGGCTTCTTTACCATTTCTTTGGGACTCACAACTTCACAAATTCATATTTCCCTAACCGTGAAGAACTATGTGGTGTTCCACATATCATCAGAAATGGAATGACAAGTACTATATGTCTATGAGGGTATTTCCTGCATTTACTTTGTCCTTCATGTCCATATTCCTCAACCAATTTTGGGTCCCATAACCACACCTATGGGGATTATTCAAGGGTTGACATTAGTGACAACTAAATTATAAATCATCTCCCCCTTTGGCAATGATGGAAACACTTAGGCATGAAAATAATTATGGCCATTATCCCCCTGTGATCATCGCTCCCCTTGTCTGCATGCTTCTCACTCTCTATCTCCATGCCTTTCTCTATCTCTCCCCCTTTGACATCAATGGAAAAGGGTAATCCTCCTCTGGGGATACTCCCCCTATCTATAGGCCTCCTTTGTCACTACTGACCTTCCTCTTCATGGTGCTTCCTTGTGTAAGTATTTGATGTACATGAAAATCATTCAAAGGATTCTTTACTTGAACTTTTGAATACTTATGTTTCTCTCCCCATGTATTGTTAAGTTTGATGTTGTCTGGATCACTACGAGGAAGAAACTACTCCAAGTGTTTGTCACGAATACTCAAAATGTTCCCTTGTAAGTGGTTTGGTGAAGATATATTCTATATTTTCTTTTGTCCCGACATACTCTAGCATGATTTTCTTCTCTGTAGCATGTTTCCATAGAGAGTGATACTTTATTGGAATGTGCTTCATCTTAGAATGCATCACTGGATTTCTAGATATACTGATAACATTGGCGTTGTCACAAAATATTGAAATGGGCTCATCACACTTTACTTGTATATCCTGTATATTTTTCTTCATCCAAATTACTTGAGTACAACATGTTGTTGCAATGTATTATGCTTCTGCTGTAGAAAAATATATGGATGATTGTTTCTTGCTTAACCATGATACCAGAAACTCACCCAAGTATAAATTTTCTCCACTTGTACTTATTTTATCATCAATGCAACCTGTCCAATCTGCATCTATGTAGGATACAAGAGATAGATCCTTCCCTTTTGGATACCATAATCCAAACTATTTTGTAACTTTGAGGTATCTGTTGGTTGTGGAACCTGATTATCTTCCTGATTTATAGGTCTTTTACTTCCAGCCGTGTGTATACCCCATGAAGTATTTACACCCCAGAAGTATGTACACTCTTCCACACAGGGGAGTGCAGAGGGGGGGGTACCCCCTCTACGGGGTCCGGGGGGCCTATCCCCCCGGCTGGGGGGTCTGGGGGAAAGCGAGCCGAAGCAAAAATTCCATTATAAAAGTATATTGTAATTTCATTGTAAATATGGACCGTTCATTATAAGGTCACAGATCTAACGGTAGAGATTATTTATGTTAGGGTTTTGCCCTAGAGGCAACCCTCTTTTATGAGAAATGTATTGCCGACTATGGTTGATGGTGAATCTTGTATTCCCCGAAAGAGGCATGAGAGAAAGAAGAGGAAGTTACAGGTTTGTTGTAGGTTGTATCCCTTCATTTCTTTGGATAATAATAAAGGAAAGGACCTAGAAACTTCTCTGGTGGGGCCGGCATCCCACACTGGGTGAACCATGGAAATCTATGTCTCTCTTGTATTGTGTGTGTATTGTTTTGTTTCTACATTTGTTTATTTTATTGCTCTGATTCTATTTTTTCTAACAAGCGGTACTCGAGGAGCATAAGGCCTTCAGCGAGGAAAAAGAGGGTTCTGAGTTCGAAATTGAGACAATGTCGAAGATGGAAAAGTTTAGGGTGAAATTTATGATAACTACAGTTATGGAAGATCTGGATGGAAGACTATTTATATCAAAAGAGTCTATTCCTACCATTGAGTGGAGTAGAAAGAAGTCGTGACCATGAAGGGCAGAAGAACAGAATTCTTACGACATAAAGGCTCTAGGAACGATACATATGAGTTTGGTAGCGTCGGTGACTTTCAATATTCCGAAAGAAAAGAGACGAGAAAGGGTTTGATGGACAGATTGGCCAAATTGTATGAAAAAACCCTGGAAGCATCGAATAAGGTATTTCCTAATGAAGATATTATTTAATAAGAATATGTCGAAAGGTGGGTCTGATTCAGGATCATTTAAATGAATTTAATGCCGTTTAAAAATTGAACTTTGATGATGAGGTTGGTTTCTCTAATCTTGTGCTCATTGCGGCTTGAATAGCTTGGTCATGGCTGTAAGTAACTCGTCTCTGGTTCAAATACTTTAAAGTCGATGATGTTGGTGGTGTTATCCTGAGTGAGGAAATCACGTGGAAAAACACGGAGGTGAGACATCAGGAAATCGTTGAACATGGAGAACAAGGAAGGAATAAAAGGATAGAGGAAGGGCTGGAAACCGTGGAAATTCTAGGAAGAGGCGGATCCAAATCGGACATGGAAGATGAAGTGTTGGGTGTGGGAAGAAAGGACATGAAGAAAGACTGCAGAGCTCAAAGAAACAAAGAGATGGACGGCTGGGAGAGAAATCATGAAGCAAATAAAACAAGTGATGTGTTATGAATGCTCACGATTATTTACAGCAAGATAATATTTCTGAGTCTTGGGTGAGTAGATTAGGAACTTCATTTCATGCCACAACCATAGGAAACATTACCTGAATTATTTTCAGGTGATATTTTGGACATGAGGTTCATTTGGGTGATAATAAACCATACAAAATTGACCCGGAATGAAAGGTAAAATAAAACGAAATGGAAACCAATGGTTGGTAGAAAGAGGTAAAACATGTTTCAGTTAAATGAAATCTGATTTCAACGAAGAGTTGGCAAGTGAAGGTTGTATATCCTTATTCTGAGAGATAAGGCATTGGAAGGTCATCAGGATCATTGGTGATAGCAAAAAAGAGAAGACAGGCCAAATTGTATCTGTAATAGCGGTAATACCGACTCTTCTATATCTTTAGCTTCTGAAGTGGAATGACACTATGGCATCATAATTTTGGGACACGCTGTTGAAAGGGCTAATGCGGATCTTCCTGAAATAAATTTTTTGCCGGATCTTAAACAAATTGATTTGGATACGTGAGCACATTGTGTTTATAGGAGAAAACAAAAGAAGTCAAATTTCACCGAGCCGGAAAAGAAGAATGAAAGGTTAGAGCTTGTGCATCTGAGATGTATGGGGACCAACTTCGGTATCATCTCTTGGGTGAATCTCATTATTATGTTACTTTTATTGATGCAACTAGAAAAACTTAGGTTTATTGCATTCAGCAAAATCTGATGTTTTTGATACTTTTAAGAAATGCGACTTTAGTTGAGAATGAAGGCGAGGGAATGAATTTTTGAAGATGGAGATAATGTAGAATTAAATAAAGCAGGAGTTTGATGATTCACTTGTTCACTTCATAGAGGATTCATAGAAGGCAGTTCCACCGAACACCCACGAAATGGTGGCAATGAAAGTCGAACAGACAATCATGGAAGCGTGCAAAGGAGCGTGAGAGATTGCATGTTGGGGTTTGCCCTTCTGATTACAGGCTGAATGTTGCCAAAGATATTGTTGTTTATATGCAGAGGACAGCTAAAGCTCTTTGGATGGTATAATTCCAGAGGAGGAATGAATAGAAAAAAAGGTAAAAACTAATATTTTGAAAACTTTTCGGTTGTGAAGCATTGTCCATATCGATAAAGAAAAAAGAACAAAACTCGAGGCAAAATCCAAGAAGTATAACTTTATTGGATATGGTGCTAACAATTTTGGTTATAAAACATGGGATTAGAAAATAACTTTCCGTCCATTAGGAGTCGAATATCTTCATATTCAATGAGAAGGTCATGTACAAAGATCGATTGCAGGGAAAAGCAGGAAGCAAAAAAACAAGAATACATAGTGCTTGGTGAGATCACTGGATTTTTTTTTCCGAAGGTACTAGAAATCAAAATGTACAACAGCAGGGAGCAGCGGTACCTCAAACACCTACAAGTGTTACATTTAGAATATACAGGTTAAGTATGCCTAAGCGATACTCTCATGTTATATTATTTATTGTTGAAGTAGTGCAGGTGAGCAGATGTTATGAAAGAACGTACATGAGACACCAAAAGAGTGGGGCACGAAAAGAGAGGAAATGGATTCCCTTGAAAATAACCATGCCCAGGATTTGTTCGTTACCCTCCCCGGAAAAAGAGCATTAGAATAAATGGGTTTTACAAGTTGAAGGAAGAGATGGAGAGAGAAAAGTATTTTACAAAGGCTGAAGGCTTGTTGTAAGGAGTTTGCACAAAAGAAAGATATAAATTTTGATGAAATATTTACTCCTATTGTTAAAAGGCAAGTTACAGAATTAGAACTATTTTAAGTCTTGTGGCGTTAAATTTGCATCTTGAATAGTTATATGTAAAACAACACTTCTCCATGATTTAGAGGAAGAGAGATTTATATCACGGCTGACCCGCGAGGTATGAGGGTCAAAGGGAATGGAAGGAGAATTTGGTATGTGGGTTGAAGAAGAACTTGTATGGCCTAAAGCAAGCTCCAAAGGAGTGGTATTTGAAGTTTTACAATTTTATGACAGAACAAGGTTATAAAAGAATGTCGAATTCAGTCGCTATGTTTTATTTTAAGAGGCTAGAAATGGAAGCTATATTGTCTTGCTATTGTATTGAGATGACATGCTTGTTGTAGGGTCTAATATGAAGGATATAAATTTGCTCTATAATAAATTAGCTAATTCATTTCAGATGAAGGATTTGGGTGTTAAAGAAATCCTTGGTATGAGAATAACAAAGGAATGAAAAATCATAAAACTAACATTGTCTCGAGGTGCAGAGAGGAATGTTGGAGAGGGTTTAGAATCTGAGATGCAAACTAGTTAATACACCTTTGTGACCATTTCAAATTCTTCTGGAAATGTGATAGAGAGACCACGGAGGGGAGATAGGAGAATACATGTCAAGGTCCTACATGTTCATCGACGGGTTGGAAGCTTGATGTATGCAATGGTTTGCACAAGACGGGATATTGCACATGCAGTGGGAAATATGAGAAGGTATGAACAATCGGGGAAAGAACATTTGGGGAGGGCAATAAGTGGATTCTACGGTGTGAAGTGCTAATACCCACATGCATTATGTTTTTGGAGGTTTCGACACTTCTCTCTGAGGGATATGTTGATTCATATATGGCGGTGATAAAGAATGTGGGAGGAGCCATTGCGGTATGTTTTACTATGGGTGGAACAAATTAGGTTGGATTCCCGGCCGCAAAGGTTATTCACTGTATGAGAAGCGAGTAATGTTCTTTTCCACAGGAGAGCTAGTAAATAGATGATTTGGTTACAAAAGTTTATGGAGGAATGGGAAAGAAGCGGGAGAATAGCGGGTTGTACTATGTGGCAGTCAGTGCCATTCACCATGCAGGGAGCTTCAGTATCCATTCGAAGACTAATCATATACGGTTGAGGTACCACTTCATATGATCACCTTGGAAGATGGACCAATTAAAGATGGAAAAGATACACACTAGCGAGAATCTGAGACATGTTAACAAAGGGTAACTGAGGGGCGAGTTCTTACTTTCGGTTTTCAGTTGATCTTCAAGAATGAAGATGAAGATGCTAAATTTTCCAGGTCCAAGAAGGTTTAAAGTCCAACATATCTGACAATGATGGTGGATTTGTTGAGATCGATCTCCAAGTGGGAGATTGTTGGTTGTGGAGCGATTATCTTTCTGATTTATAGGTCTTTACTTTCATCCGTGTTTATACCCATGAAGTATTTACGATATTTTTACTCTTCCAGCGAGGAGTACCCCTTTAAGTCGGGGGCTATCCCCGGCTAGAAGATGCGGGAAGCAATTTGGCCGAGGGGTTGAAGCGAAATCGTATAACGTAAAAGTATATTGTAATTTCATTTATGAAATCTGGACGGATTCATTATGGAATTAGCCGGATCTAATGGTAGAGATTATGTTGGGTTTTTTTTTTTTTTTTTTTTTTTTTTTTTTTTTTATGAGGGAAATGTATTGTAACTATGGTTGATGGTGAATATTGTATTATGAGAGGAAGTATTGAGAGGAAGTTATAGCGGGTTTTGTTGTGGGTTGTATCCCTTCATTTGCTGGATAATGTCAAAGGAAGGACGGCAATTTCTCGGTGGGCGTAACCCACAGCAGGTGAATAAAGGAAGGACCTGGCAATTTCTCTGGTGGACGTAGCCCACACTGGGTGAACCACGCAAATCTGTGTCTCTCTTGTATTGTGTGTCTTCTATGTTTTGTTTCTACATTTGTTTTATTTTATTTCTCCGCGGTCCTGTTTTTCTAACAGTATCTGAATATACTATTTACTTCCATAACATGTGATTCCTTTGGTGTTTCTTGAAACCTTGCAACATGTCCAACTTCCTGCATCACATATAGTCTGGAAGTTGTCACATAGAGTAAGCTTACAATCATCGATTTGTACCATCTCTTATCTGAATCCTTAGAATCATCATCCTAACTTAACTTACAATTGATATTCATAGGAGTACTAACTAGTTTGCAATATTTCATTCCAAACTTCTTCAACATTTCCCTGATATACTTGGTATGAGAGATAAATATACCTTTTTTTCTTTGACATATCTGGAGAACCAAAAATAAAGAAAACTCTCCAAGCAAAGAGATCTTGAATTCATTTTTCATGTATTTGGAAAATTTCCAAATCATCATGTCATCATCACTTCTGAAGATAATATCATCAACATAAACTTCAATTATCAGGATATTATCTTGATTTACCTTTATGTAGAGATTGTTGTCTGCATTTCCTTTCTTGAACACTTGCTTCTGTAGGTATCTATCCAATCTTAAATACCATGCTCTCAGGTCCTGCTTGAGACCATATAAGGCCTTCTTCAACTTGCAAACATAATTTTCCTTCTCTGATAGTTGAAATCCTTGTGGTTGCTCAATGTACACTTCTTCCTCTAGATATCCTTCTAGGAATGTTGATTTCATGTCCATATGATATAATTTAATATTTTTGGAACATGCATAAGCTAGAATCGATTTGATTGCTTCCATTCTAGAAACTGGGGAAAAATTCTCTTCAAATTCTATACCTTCATCTTGAGCATATCCTTTACATACCAATATTTATTTGTTCCTAGTAACATGTCCATTCTCGTTCAAATTGTTTTAGAAGACCCATTTTGTACCAATGATGTTCTTATTTTTTAGTCTTGGAACCATTTCCCATGTGTCATTCCTCTCTATATGATTACCTCTTCATCCATAGATTTTATCCAATGTTCATCCTTGCTGGCTTATTAAAAAATTCTCGGCTCAATAGTAGATAGTAGTGCTAGATGTTGTTGTTCTGGTGAGAAAATTTGTCTTCCGGTTTCAAGTCCTACATATTTATTCGCAATAATCTATTATGATTGATGATTTTTCTACCCTCATCTATTGGGTGTCTTTGGAGGTGCTTGAAGATCCTGTTGTTCTTTCTCTACTTTTGGTTTCTCTTCTTCTTCATCTGGTTCTTCATCTACTTATTCTTATTTCAAATCTTCTTCATGATCCTTTTCCACTAAATATTTTCTACTTTCTTTTATATTTTTTCCATCTGTCTCATCAATCATCACATTGATTATTTCTACTATTCTGTTGAGGCTTATATTGAATCATGTGTATGCTTTCCTTTTTCTTGAGTACCCAACCAATATGAATTTGTCAACTCGAGAATCAAAATTTCCAATTCTTCCATCTTCTCTTTTGATGTATCAATTGCTTCTGAATACTCTTAAGTGATTCACATTTGTTGGTCTTCCTTTCTATATCTCATATGGATTGTTATCACTGTTATTTATGATCATCCCTTTGTTTTGTATGTGAATTGTTGTATGTACTGCTTGTACCCAAAATATATATGTTAACTTGGAATACATTAACATGGTTCTATCCATTTCATGTATTGTTTTCTTCTTCTTTTAGACAAATCCATTTTGCTGAGGTGTCATGGCTACTGAGAATTACCTCTTTATCCCATGCTTGCTGCAGAATTCCATGAATTCCTTTGATGTAAATTCTCCTCCATTGTTTGATCTCAAAAACTTGATTTTCAACTATGTATCAGTTTCAACCATCTCTTTGTATGTATTGAAGTTTTTGAATGCCTCTAACTTTTTCTTTAGAAATAAAAATACAGTCACTCTTTTGTAATCATCAACTAGTAGCATGAAATAGTGTTCACCTTTCAATCCCTTCATTCTTGTTGGTCCAACTAGATCAATATGTACAATCTCATGTGGTTTTGTTGCGGAATAATCCTTTGACTTGAACTTTGTCTTGGTCTATTTTCCCTATAGACAATGCTTTCATATAATGTTTGTTGGCTTTGAGATCTCAATCATTTCTCTTACTATTTCCTTTTTGATGACTTTGACAATATTATAAAAATTTATGTGACCCATTCTTTTGTGCTAGAGCCAAATTTCATTGTCCTTTCCTAAGAAACATATTTCCTTTCCTATTTCATTTAAAACATATATGTTTCTTGGAGTTCTTACAGTTGTATCCTGTTGGAGGAATTTCTATTTTCGACACACTAGTGCATTGGGAGTAACACTAGTTCAGTGGGAGTTAACTGACTAGTTCTATTTTAGACTTTCTAATCTTAGACAATCACTATTATGCATGTATTCCTAATTATAGGATGTCATTGCCTATATGAGTGAAGATCACTAACTCATTGATAAGATCATAATATACATTGATTCTCATTCTTCATTGTGTATCTCTCTTCCGTTTCTTGATAATATTTGTTTGTGTATGCTTTAGCTAGATCTCCTATGCAGGTTTCCATGAAACACTAACATGGTATCAAAGATATGCTGCTTGGAGCAAGCCAGACAAGAGAAAGAATAAGGAAAATCAGAGTTTCGGAGAGCTAAATCCATGGTCATACCTTTCAACAGTGATTTCTCCAAAAATATTAAGCTTTTGAGGAAACGACCTACGTGGGAAGTAAATAGACCCATTATTCAAGTGGGTTTTCAGTCGTTTGGCGAGATTCCTCACCATTTACTCAAAACGTAAGACACGAGATAGTCTCCTGGAACTGATACGAATCCATCGTCATCAGAATTTATTTCTCCAAAAGTATTAATGTTTTGAAGAAACAACCCACACAACAAGTAAATTGACCCATTCTGCAAGTGGGTTTTCAACCATTTAGAGAGATTCCCCATCGTTTGCTCAAACATTGAGCCGCAATATAGTCTCCTGAAACTAATACGAATCTGTGGTTGTACCTTTCTACAGTGATTGCTCCTAAAATATTAATTTTTTGAGGAAACGACTCGCATGAGAAGTAAATCAACCCATTCTGCAAGTCGTTTTTCAACCGTTTGGCGAGATTCCTCACCATTTACTCAGAAGGTAAGTCAGAAGATAATCTCTTGAAACTGATATGAATTTTCACTTAAAGTCCCCTTTCTGCCATGATTTCTTAATTTTTCACTTGCAGATTGAGAGTATATTTTTAGGGGTTCTTAGAAACAGTGGGAGAGATGGATAGGAAAACTATTATAGAGTCAAAATAGGTGGTAATCCTCACAACATACAATTATTTTGATTGGAATCCCAAGGCAGAATTCCAACTCAGAAGGAAAGGATAGTATAATTTGACGATGGCAGCAGAAACAAAACCTACATCAGTGATTGAGACGATGAGATGGGTGAACCGTAAGGATGAGGCCACAAGACTAATTCTTGAATTAATCTCCATTGATCTATGGTTTCATGTTGCCACATGCAAGACTCCAAACAATATTCGGACCACCTTGGAAGGACTCTTTGGAAAGCAGGATGAGATGCGAGGTCATATGCTTGAGGTAAGGTTGAATACCTTAGACCCTAAAAGTTTTGATAATATACATGACTTATTTACTAAATTTAAATCTTTGATTTTGAGCTTAGGTGAATATGGTATTGACAAGTCTACACAAGAGAAACAACTTATTCTAACAATCTTGGCCAAGCTAGGACCATAATACGCTATATATGTATCCAATTTCCATTCTGGCAGATGTCTTTTTGGAACAAATTGGAAAATTCCTACGTTGGCTGAGTTCATTGAGTCTCTTACACAAGAGCAAGCAAAACTCATAAAATTGGGCCTCATGAAAGATCCCAAAGCACATGCACTCACCATGCATGATGGAAAATTGTCATCCAAACAAAACAGGAAGGAGGGATATTCCAAACCCTTTAATGATTCTTTAGGTTCCAAAGACTCTTTAGATTCCAAGAAGAAGAAGAAGGGAAAGAAGTCCACTTACTGCAATAAGCCGAATCATGAAGAATCCACATGCATGAAGAAACAGATCGATCTTATGGAAAAGACACTTTAGCAGAACAACCTTGGAAACTTCATTCTCGAGGGAGTCAAGAAGCAAAAGGAAGAATATCATGCTCCTAAGAAAGGTAATCATCATGCTCTGGTTGCAATTAATTCCTCATCTGATTCATGGATTATAGATTCTGGTGCATCCCATCATATGGCAGCGAAAGAGGAAGTTTTCTCTTCTTTGAGTCCATGCTCAAGACCCCCTATTCTCATTGAGGATGATACTCCAGTAGCAGTAGCAGGAGAAGGGAGAGTGGAACTCCACAATGGCAGTTTTGAGAATGTTTTACATGTTCCAAAGATTTCTATGAATATTCTCTCAGTTTATCAAATCACTCAGAAAGGTAAAAAGGTTGAATTTACATCAGATTCAGTTTTAGTAATTGACATGCGTGACAATTCCATCATTGCAATTGGTGAGGTGGATCAAAATTCAAGGTTGTATAAATTCACTAAGTTTTCTGACGATCACTCCTCTATTATACTTACACACAAGAAGAGTACTTTGCATGAACCTCCAGTGAAACATGCATATACTCTTGTTCTTCCATCAATTTCAAGCATCAAATATGATTCCATACACTCTGATTTTGTACATGGAAATAAGCAAGTAGTATAGCCAAATAAGAATCTAGCATCGGAGCTTCAACATATGCCCAAGAAGACACAGACCACACTTAAACTAGCAGGAAACCTTGTAGTAAATCCATTGGATTCGAGGAGAAATCGATCTCAACATGAGGAGTCTTCTCATGTATTTTCATCTTCAGAAGCTGCAATGCCCATGCATTGCTATATGGTTCAGTCTACTGATACACATACCTACTGATTCTTCTTTCCTTATATATCACTTCTTTGAGTCAAACACAAGTCAGTGTCCTTGATCACACATTTGACTAACACTTAGCATATTCTGTTTCATGTCTTCGACTAGTAAAACATTTTTTGTCATGGCATCCTTACCTCCAAGGTTGAATTTTCCATTTCCAATAATTTTGGCTGAGTTGTCATTCCCAAATGAAACTGATCCATCTCTTTCCTTCTTCAATGTCATAAATCTGTCTTTACCACCTGTCATATGCTTTGAGCATCTGCTTTCAACATACCGTCCATGTTTCTTGTGTTGATATTGTAGAGCAATATTTCACTCTTCAATGTTGAATTGATCATGCTTTCTTATCCATATCCTTTGTGGTTCCTGCTTATCATTGTTGATATTCTACTTTGGTTCCCTTGGAGGAACATTAAGTATGCAATATTTATCCATATGTCAAAAGTTGTTTCCCTTGTATCATTCTACCTCATCACTCACTTATCCAAATCTGTTGGAGCTTCTATTTGTTTCTTCATGAGTTCTCATTGGATAACTATTTCTTGTATATCCCTCATCATTGCTTCTATTCATGGTATTGGCTCTATAATTTACATCTTTGTGCCCAAAATTATAACATGAATAACATGAACCAAGAAAAATGTTTTGATACCTAGGAGTGGAAGATATTTTGAATGGTACTTCTCTTATGAATCCTTCTTCTTCTTGAGGTATGTATGTAGCTGGTTGTTGTTGATACTGACTTTTGAATATTCTAGGTGGTGCAGTGTCTTTATAATCTTCCTCTTGAGTCTTCTTGTCTTCTTCTTTCTTAGAGGGACCTCTGATGGCTTTTGCATAGATTCTTGGTTATACTTCTTTCTCTGTTGTTTTGGATCTTGAACATTTCTTTGTATGCATCTGATTGTATCGTAATCCATATCCTTCGTAATACAACATTTGAATGTTAATGATATTATCCAATACCTTGTTGTTGTTTTGTTGCATGTCCTTCTAAAGATATTTTCTTAGAGTGATTATCTTAGCTTCCAAGCCTTCAATGGTCCTGTCTCATTCTTCTAACTTCCCTTTGAGTTCTTCTTTAATTTTCTTGTCTTCTTCTACCTGTATCTTTATCTTTTTTATCATCTACTCGACTTCTTTGGAGTTGTGATATTCTTGTTTCTTCGTTAGTTCTTCCTAGAGTAGCTTGTTTTTGTTATTTTCCTTCTTTAGAGATTCTATGGAACATATCAATTCTTCCTTGTAATCGATTTTTTCCTCTTCACGTCGTTCTTCATATCCTTCTTCATCAGAGTCTCCTATTTCCATAAATAGTACCCTTTTTGTATCACTATCACTGACTTCATCTTTGTCTGATGAGGAATTGTCTTCCTTGCTGTAGAGACTTTTCTTGAAAAAATTATTTATGTTTCTTCTACCCTTTTGGATTTGGTTTTTCCTTTTAGAGTCATCTTCTTCATTACCTTTATTTTTCTTATAGGGACATTTATTATCAAAATGACCAACACCATCACAATTAAAAAATTTCAATGGAAGCATAACCTTGTATTTTATGATTCCTTTTTCGGCTTTCTGACGAAGTTATCCACCTCTTCATCTTCCTCTAAATCATCGTTACAACTACAATCTGACTTTGGATTTTGTTTATCTATATTCTTCATCTTCTTGGATGCCTTGAATGTTTATTCCTTTTTTATTGGATTGTCTTTATCTATCCTCATCTCATAAGTTGCGAGTATCCCATTTAACTCATCCATGGTCATTGTATCTAGGTCCACTCTTTCTTCTACAGATAAATTTTTTGAATCAAATCTCATTGGTAGAGATCTTAATGACTTTTTGATAATGAAAGGTTCCTTTATCTCATCTCCCAAACCTTTGATATTTTTTACTATTTCATCGATTTGTATAAAGTAGGCTACTATGTTTTCATCTTCACTCATCTTAAATTAATCGATCTTGGCTCTAAAAATATGAAGTTTAGCTTCCTTAAATTTTTGATATCCTTCGTAGATAGTCCTCAGTTTGTCCCATATTTCCTTTTCATAATCACAATGCATAATCTTGATATGCATTGCTTGAGTCACACCATTATCGATAGTGTTTCTATCCCTTGAATCATTTTCTTCAATCTTATTTCTATCAATATATGTCTGGGGAGTGGAAGGTTCTTTGTAACCATCTGCTACTGATCACCAAACATCGAATCCTTGTGCTTGTATATATGTTTTCATTATTATTCTATAGAATTCATAGTCCTCATCATCAAACTATGGTACCCAAACCCTAGCATGATCCATGATCTCCTTCCAGTGGTTAGACTACTTCTTGAAAGACCCGCTCTGATACCAATTATTGGATTACTGAGAGGGGGGACGAATCAGTAGTGAGAAATTTTAGTACTTTTAACCATAGTATATTCTTCAACAATATTCAATAGTTTATCCTTATCATTCAATATATCACCAACAATATAATCATAAATAACATCACATCGCAATAGATACACAGTACACTAGAATTTACGTGGAAAACCAAATGGGATAAAAACACAATATTTTCTTATATATCAAAATAATTCATTCATTGGAAGCACCAAATTCCTGATTCTCCATATACAAATGGAAGGAGGATCCAACCCCCTGTTCTTAGGCTGCAACCTAAAGGAAGCTACAACTCCCTGAATTCTCTAGCTCCAACTAGAAGGAGGCTACAACCCCCTGAGTTCTCTGACTTCAACCGAAAGGTGGCTACAACCACCTATCCTTTCCCTATCCAACCACCCTAAAATGTAAATGTAGACCAATTTTAGCTATCACAAACTATGCCTATGTCATTGTCATAGACACTATCACATCAACCTGCCAACATGTCACTGTATCCAACCTGTATGCATTTACCATTCCATTCATACATCATAAATCATAAATCATAACATCAACCATGAATACAACCTGTACCATATACCATAGAATCAATCATGTATAGACCTGTACCATATCTCCATGAAGTATCTCAAAGAACCAATGCATTTCCCTCATTCATATGACACCATACAACATGAACTCAAGGATATGATCTATAATAACCATGTCATGTATTGAACTAGATATAAGAATGATCCTCTCTCAGACAAACAACCAAAATATACCATGTCCAAATACCAAATCAACCATACCAAGTAAGCCTCAAACATACACCATATCATGAGAAGGAGTAACCATCAAAAAAATTATAAAACCATACCAATACCTCTATAGATGACATGAAACTATGAGATGTTGACCTGTAGACGTCCTTCAGACTTCAGGGACCTGGTACCAACATTTACTCAATAATTCATGAACCGTTTTAAAGATACGTGACTTTCTCTTATATTTCCCTCGTATATACACAATGTTTTCCATTGTATCCCGCATACATATGCTCCCTATCTTACCCGCAACCCGTGTATACCTCAGAAACTAGGGTTTGTTGGAACTCTGAAACTTTTTTTTTCGACCCTATTTTTCTACCTCAGAAAATGACGCTACAACCTTAGCAAACAAATCACTATATCACAAGAAATATAAACAATGAATAAGTGTTTGAGTGTGCTTGTGAATGACTCTTTGAGGTGTATTTATACTTTTTCTAGGTAACTCCTCTCCTTAATTTAGGGCTTCTAGGTTTTTCTTGCTACAACAAATTTACTTTTAATTAAGGACTTGTAACCAACTAGGGGCTTCTTGACCATTTCTTCGAGCCTAGCCACTTGACAAATCCATATCTCCCTAATCATGAGGAACTACATGGTGTTCCACATATCATCAGAAATTCCATGACAAGTAATATCCATCTATGAGAATATTTTTTTCATTTACTATTTCCTTCATGTCCATATTCCTCAACCAAATTTGGGTCCCATAACCACACCTCTGGGGTTTATTCAAGGGTTGATATCAATGACAACACAATTATCAACATAGTTAACCCAAATGTGAAACAAAAGTTAGGAAAACTATACCTTTCGGTTGGTTTTCTTACTCTTTATGACCTCCTTATAACTGAATCGATTGTTCCACCTCTTCTTCTTATTCAATTGACTCATCCAAATCATCTTCTTCGCTACTTGGTTAAAACTGCACCTTCTCTGGATTATTCTCAGTCTAAACAATTGATTCAGGCTCACACTTACTTCCAAGTTCTCTAAAGACCACATCTTAACCGTACATTATTTTCCTTGATGCAAGATCTGAGAGATTATATCCTTTCATTCAATCTTTGTATCCAATGAAAATACAATTGACTATCTTGTTGTCCAGATTGCTCCTCTTTTCCTTGGAAACATGCACAAATGCATCATAGACAAATACTTTGAGATGTGAAACTGAAGGATTGTTACTTAACCATACCTCAAGTGGAGTCATGTCAACTAACACTGACGAAGGAGACATATTCACCAGATATTTTTTAGTGTCGACTACCTCTACCCAGAATTATTGTGCCAGCCCAACACCACTGAGCATGCTCCTTTCCTTGTCCATCAATGTTTTGTTCATTTTCTCAGCAACTCCATTTTTCTGTGGGGTATATGGTGTGGTATTTTGGTGTGCTATGCCAAACTTCTTGCAGAACTGATCAAATTATTTTCCATAGAATTCACCACCATTTTCAGTTCTCACTACCTTAATCTTATTATCTCTCTGGTTTTCTACAAGAGATTTAAACTCTTTGAATTTATCGAAAACCTCTAATTTCTTCCTCAAGAAATATATCCATGTCTTCCTGGAAAAAATATCTATGAAGGAGACATAATACAGGGATCCACCAAGTCAAGGAACTAAAAAAAATCCAAACACATCACTATGAACCAACTCTAGAGTCCCATTTTCCATTGTCGCCCCAGATGTGAACCTCACCCAACTTTTGTTTCCATATATACAATGTTGACAAAATTTGACTTATAAATTACATGCAGGAAATTCTTTGACCATACCTTTGTTATGCATATCTTGAAGTCATTTTTTCTCTAATGTGTCCCATCCTCTCATGCCATAGCATGGTCAAGTCAAATTTATTATGACTTGTCTAGTTTGTTTGAATCGAATCAGCCCGAGTCAAGTCGAGTCCACTTCAAGAACAGTGATTATGCTGCATCACATCAAGTCAAAACTCCCTAGTAACTTGTATAGGGTTCCAATCCGAACTCCTTTCATTAATACCATTGCACCTCTCACCATCTTGCATGAATTCTTCTGAAATAGAGTGTGCACCCCTGCATCACTCATCTTGATGACAAATATCAGGTTTCTTTCCAAACTTGGAATGTTCAGCACACCTGGAAGGGTTATCCTCCTTGCATCATGTAGTATCAGTCGAAATAGTCCTCGCTCGACAATTTTGGGTGTTGGGTCATCCCCTAAGAACACTCCTCGCTCGACAATTTTGGTTGTCAGGTCGTCCCCTAAGAACACTTCTCCCACTTGATATTGTTCATATTTGTAGAACCATTCTCTATGTGGTGTCATATGATAGGTTTCTCTTGAGTCGATCAACCAAAAATCTTGATCTGACTATGTATTGGTCGACGCCAAGTACACATCGCCTCCCTTATCTGGAGTCATGTTTCTCTTAGTCAAATGCTTCTCATCAAATAATTTACTAGATTCCATTACCTTCAACTTGGAGTCCCTTTTGTAATGCCCAACTTTACTGCATTTCCATCATCTTCTTGTCTACTAAATCGGGGATTTAGATCTACCCTTCGACTAAGACTTTATACCAGATAATTTTCCTTATCTCTGTCAACCGGTCGACCTCTCACCACCAAATCATGTTTGGTCGATCCTTCCATGTTATTACTTCTCATTTATTCTGACAATAGAGATGAAACCACGTATTATAGCGCTAATGTGGTTGTATTACTCCCTATAGCCACAGCTAAGATATCCTAGGAGTTGGGAAAAGAACATAATAGGCTAATACATTTCTCCTCCTGTGTGATTTTAATATCCACAAAAGATAATTGGATTATAATGGTTTTAAATGAATTTAAATTCTCAATCACTCAACTTCCATCACTCATACTCAGAAGATACAGTTTATTTCTAAGAAAAAACTATTTACCAGAGATTTCGACTGGCACAAGCTTCCCAACTTGTCCCACGGTTTCTTGACCAAATATTCACCTGAGACATTCAACAATACCAAATATGCAAGACAAAGTCAAATCATACTCTTTTCTCTTCTCTCTATTTAGTCCCATTCTTCCATTGACATACCTTTCGGCATGGTGCCTGGATAGACTGATGTCTATTGTTCTCGATTTACAAGGATGTATTCAATTTTAAGATTCCAGAGCTCAAAATTCTGGCCATTGAATTTTTTTATCTCTATTCTCGAGTTGCTCATCATTATTTAACACAATATTTATCACAATATTTAAATATTTCATACTTAATAATCTTGTTGAACCTAGGGTTTAGTTGTAACGAACCTGTCGTTACATCAACCAAACGAAGTACATGGTAATTTTTTTTTCTTTTGTTTTTCATTAGGATATTAAAATAGTTACAACATATTAACAACATACATCATCGTAAATGAAACGATGCATAAGCATTGCATTAACATAACTAAAAGTGACACAAATCAACACATAAACAATGAGTCAATCAACGCATCATCATAACTAACAATGACACAATCAACACATCACGATTGACTGAAGCAATATACAATTGAATGATCAACCATGTCACTGAGAATTAAAATAACTACCCACCTAACCTATCTTTCATGGTTAGGACTTCCAGGACACATAAGAAATGCTCAAGCCTAGGATTCATCTGATTGATTTTGACCACTTAGGGTCCCAGGGCTGGCGAATTTTCTAAGGAACAAGGAGATTTATAAATACCACTAACACAATCAATTCAAAATCCAACTAGCTCAATCAGTCATCATCATTATTATTCATGGTGCAAGAGAAATCTAAATATTCAATCATTCATATATCGATAATATTCATGGCGAAGAGAAATATAATACTGAATCAATCATATGTCAACACTATTCTAAGGCGCAAGAGTAATCAAATTTATTTAATTTATGGCACAAAGGAATCTACTCGCTTACTCATTGATATTGTTGATACTTAGAACACATCACGAAAAAACTTCATCCTCCCTTGAAATCTGACCTTCTTTTCTTATGATTTCCTATGAAATTTGACTTGTGTATCAAATGAATGTATAATGATATTTATTTATACCATTTATGTCACTTCCTTTTAACATTAGGGCCGACTTAACACTTTCTTATTTTGTAATTTTGTTCTTTAATTATCTTCAGGGCCTACATGTACTTCCTTCTTCAATTCACTTTGTCATCTTCAAAAATTCATTTCTCCTCAA
>SNQJ01S0002304.1:0-48728 GCA_010110895.2 Picea sitchensis | reverse complement strand
GCATGTGCATTGTCCTTCATGTCCAAATACCTTCATCAATCTTGTGGTCCAAAACCCATGACTAGGGTTGACATCAATGAAAACAACCAATCTTACAACAGATACATCACACTAATTTCAATTATGAAGATTTTGTTTTCACTCTACTCAAATAATTGTCAACATCGTAATAATTATTTAATGCAACAATCAAGGTATCAATAAGAAAAATCAATGTTCCACCCCAACACCAATTAATATCATTACTCAACCCCAAGGTTACCAATAACCAATAAGGTAGACGATAATAAGCAAGTCTGAGTCCCACTATATTATAAGATACACATATAGATATTCAATTCAACATCTACACCTTATAAATTGTCCCACGCAACCACAACATGGTATAAGAAATTAACAAGGTTTCTCATGAGACAAATAACCATTGGATATTCATACAAGCTAAAGGTAAAATGCTAGATTATGAATATATGTGTGCTAAGATTAAATATTTCTTACAATAGTACAATGATAGAGATCATATAAGATACACTTAATTAAAATCTTTCTAGCAGGAAAATTCCCCCTATAACTATACCAGGGTTTAAGATATAGATAGAGCGAATGATCGTCTAAAAGTCAATCTATTTTCTACTCTAACCCAAACATACCAAAATCAATGAACAAAAAGCAGTATAAGAGAAGATCGGTAATTGTACCTTTTATCCCACATCTGGTGATGACCTCCTCAAGCTCTATAGTTCCAAAGAATGCAAGTCTCCTCCCAAGGATAAACTGCATCCAAAACTAGGAAAACAAGGACTACAAGAATGTTATTTCTATTCATAAATTAGGGTTAGATATCAAATATTATGTATAAATCAAATAAAATACACAAAACATCATCATTTGGGATAGGGAAAATAGATTCTTTTATTCATCAAACAAAGACTGAAACTTACAATCCATGTCAGCCATTATTCCACGAACACGGTCTGGGATCCTATTTATAATGCTCCAAGCGCACCTTCAATAATACTCTTCTCACAATCTACTTATCACCTCAAGGAAAGAGAATGGATTGGGTGGAAGAAAAGGGGCTAAAGAGGGAGTGTTGAGGCAATAACTCACAAAAGGTAGCAAATGCTTGGGCATAGAAGGGAAGTGAAATTGGGAATATTTTCACCGTTCTTATGCTTAGTTGTGAAATGAGACCCCAACACCTCCTTTTATATGAAAAAATATGTTTATTCATTTGGGGGATGGGCTATAGCAGGTGAATTCGTTGGGAAACCTCCAATAGCTCATGAATTCCACCAAATTTCTTACAACTTTTGGAGGTATATGCGGGTTGTGTATTGTGAATAAATCATATGTATGTGGGCTTTATAACATGAAACAAGTGTATGTACGTGGGCTGTAGTGGTGCGAGGCATGTACATTCTCTAAAAATTGGTTTTTAAGTAGAAATTCTCAACAATGATTTGGAAAATTATACAAGTAAGAGGGCCAATGCCATGTATGCATGAGTAGGGAATTTTAGGGTTATACTATATGCACCCTAATGTATGAGGTCATAAGAGAAACTAATGGCCGAAATACATTACAACATATTCACCAATGCACAGAATCGAGAGAGCGCGGGTCCAGAGTTCGGGAGGTGCCATCTGCAAAATAAAAATTGTCTCTCTAAGGCAAGCATACCCATACTCAGGATGAACTTAATCATGGCTGCCAATCAAATACACTACAGATCCATGTCATATAACTATATAAAGTGTAGCTGCGAGAAATACGCAATGGATATACATCTCAAAATCAGTCGAATATATACTCAGGATGAACTTAATCATGGCTTCCAATCAAATACAGTACAGATCCATGTCATATAACTATATAAAGTGTAGTTGCGAGAAATACACAATGGATATACATCTCAAAATCAGTCGAATATATATAAGTATAGTATGCATCTTCAGGAAGTTAGTGAGGCATGTGGATGGAGATGAGGTATTCATAGCTCGAGAAACAACTTCAAGATATTCAAAACTTAGGTAGGAGTACAATGGGAGTGTGAGACTCACTACCCTGAGGTCTTTGACAGTCCGTTAGGAAAATACAGGAGGATATCAATGATCAGGTAAAGAACTTCATCGATTTCGAGGCTGGACTTGACTGGACTCTTGGGATGGTCGAATCATCAAAGTCAAGAGACAAAATGCAGAAAGGATGAATCAGGTTGGGTAAAAATTCCCTTGGAAAAAAGTACGAAAGATGATCAGACTCAGGAAGCATGACATTGAAATAAGTTTGTGATGCAGGAGGCAACGAAAAATTTCCATATGTTTGGAAGAGTAACCAAACAGAGGAGGACACAACTCTATGTAGCAAGAACAACTTCCTAAGTTCATACTAGATCCCAGTGCTTGACGCAAAAATGAAAGGATGTGCTTTGTCCAAGGGAGACTATCTTTGCTACCAAAAAATAATGAATATTTCTCATCCCCTCCTTTTGGAATATTTGATTTTTTTGTCTTTTTCAATTTTTTAAAGAGATTGAAAATGAATAAAAGAATTCTATGTTAAAAATGAGGAACGAATGTCACAAAAAAGCATACTAGTTCCAAGCGCATGGAACATACTAATGCTCAGAGCAAGGAGACATGTGTAGGATAAGGACACTCAGGGAAAATTCCTCCATGGGTCAAGGTGTCAGGTCGTAGAGGTAAGAAGTGTTGCAAGTCTTGCGTATAAGGAATTCTTCAAAGGTTCAATTGAGAGCAACATGGAGCTGGCATTAGGCCAAAGATGCAAAGATGAGACCCGCAATGCGATTAAGCATGACACAATGAAACCCCTTCTATGTAAATTTTTACAAGCCCAGAGAACGTAAGCTCGGTAGTTTTTTCACATTTAGAGAGTCTGAAAAAACACAAAAAAAGACTCCAGGGAGTACCTTTTTCAGAGTTAGTCTAGTCGGTTCGAAAAAGGGTTAAAATTGAACCAAAAATATGTTTATTCAAAATCATTTTAACGAGTGTGATGAAGACAATATCACTTGGAAATATTTTCAATCTTAAGGAGTCTGAAAAGATCTTAACTATGGACTCATGGCCTTTTTCTGAGTTTACTCTCCTTAGCTCAAAAAAGTATAAAAGTAACTGAGGAGAACTGTCTCGGCAAGACGAATCTCCCAAGGTGTACCTTTTTCTGCTATAATCTACAGGCTGGAAAAAGGGTTAAACTCATGCCAATATATGTTCTTCTGGACCAATTTAATGAGTATGAAGGAACAAGGTCACTTGACAATATTTTCAATTTTAGGGAGTCTGCAAAGAGATTAACTATGCACTCTGAGGGGGTTCCTTTTTCGTAAGTAATCTCTGAGGCTCGAAAATGGTGATAAACCAAAACCAAGGAGAATGTTCCTTTTTCGAAGATTTAGTCCCTCTACCCCCAAAAAGGGTTAAACTTACATCTAAGAATACTTTTCTAGTGAACCGAAGTTCCTAGAGCATACCTTTATTCATAAAATTATCCATATGTACTGAAAAAGAGGTAAACTACCGCCGGAAAGATGTGCCTTCAAGTTTGAGTTTGGCGAGCATGAAGGGAAACAAGATCGCTCAACAATCTTTTCATTTTTAGAGATTCTGAAAAGGGATTAAAGAAGACTCCAGGGGGCTACTTTTCTTAGCTAATCCAAATGAGATCTAAAAGAATAAATACAATCTCGTTGGATGATTCTTTCAAATTTCAAAGTGAGATTGAAAGAAAACAAAGCATGCTCATTAGGGAGTCTCGAGGGTAAGGTCTAGGATGATGGTGGATAAAATAATGAGGCTTAATATTGAAATCATAATAGCACTAACAAGGACTCCAAAGCATATAGTCATTATTGACAACATGGACGCCAAAAATGCAACAAGGATCTACCTAGGGAATCCATGTAAAGTTAGGCTCTACCACATAATTACGACACTTCTAAAGCAACAATGAAGGTTCTGTGTTGCACTTTAGTGGGGTCGATCCTATGGAAAATCATAAAAGACAATGAGATGCAGAAAGTGGGAATGAGATCCTAAATTATATGCAAAAAGTTGGAAAAAATGACTTTTACCAAAGGATACCAAAAATATGTGACCCATCCCAAAAAATTACCAAACCTAAAGAAAAAGAGTACCAGAACGACCAATAGAAAACTCACAAGTGAAATCGAGTGATCACCAAGCCAGGGGATAAAAAGGGGAAAAACGGGCCAAAAAATTCTATAAATAGAAGTGGACAGCTCATTTTTACCATTACAATTTGAAAATCAACCAAAAGGTGAAAATACCCCTATGCTAAAAGAGTGGATTTTGGGAGCTTCAGTGGACGAAACGACCTTCCGTTTGGACCAAGTAAGTACAAAACACCTACACTAGCAATTCAATTCCTTCGTTTATCTTTAATTTTTTGTTTGGAGGGGGTGCGCTCTTGTAAAAAGAGTGGCCCTGCATGTACACAGGCTATCCAAGGCCAACCCGTGTATGTACTCGAGTAGAATACTAAACAACCCACATACATATGTGACTCTGTACAAAGAATTCTATGTACACCCTATAGCACTTTGAAAAAATAAAAAGCAAGTGTTGACTCCTCTCTATTTTTCCATGTAACAAGATGTATGTTCATAGGAGAGAGAGATAACATGAGGAGCTTGACATCCTAGTCGAGGAGGACCCTGTAGCCATTGTCACACTAAAACAACGTGGGTTATGGAAGATCTTCCAGTGTCCATGTATGAGGGCACAATCGAGTCTTATCAATTCTCTTATCGAGTATTGGCATCCTGATGTTGAGGATTTCATGCTAGAGGGTTAATCACTGACCCCAACCACAGAGGAAATTTACTTCTGGAATAACCTCTCGAGAAGAGGGGAACCAATTAACTTGAGGAATTTTCCTCCAGGGCCTTTCAATATCGAGGACTAAATTCAGATGTATTGTGAGGCTGGAACTGAGAAGGTAGGTTCTCAAGTGCTAATCCACAAGATCACCATCCTATTTGTGTGTGTGATCTTACTTTTGATTGGGTGGATTACTGGATCTGCATCCCTTCACCAGGCCTCCCAGGAACATATGCATTTTTCCATTCAATGTTTGGAGGCTACCATTGTTTACCGAAGTACGACCATGATGGTATTCATGAAGAGATAGCTTACAGAGTGTCGACAGTGCACCAAAAATAACTTCAGTTTTGGTATTATCTTGTGCTCCTTATTATTTGAGAGGGTGCCCAGCCTGAGTCCTGGAGAGATAGTACAGGGGCATGCATCCTCCTTCCCAGTAGTGAGTAGGTAGGCAACGTTGCTACCTAGACATGGTGGAGGGAGTACCATAGAGGCCTTTGACAATAATTTTTTTGACTGGTGGGAATGTTAGATCTCGATGATCGAGGATTAGCCATATGTAGGGATCAACTTCACCAGAGACCCATACATGCATGTACCTCTCGATGAGGAGCGAGGAGAGATAGGTAACATATATTTTAAAGTTTACTTAATTTTTATTTTTCATATATATCCTTCTTATGTGTGTATAGAGTACTAAATCATGTATCTGTTATGTACAAATGTGGGGCCTTTATGATCAATAGACTTCTCCATGACTCAACAACGTCCTCGACTCGAGGCAGGACCAACAACAGCAGGAGGACTAGCAGCTATGGAGGGACCCCCATCCAGAGAAGCTGACAGAGTCTTGCGACGAGTGGAGTGCAACCTCACTGCACTCACTCGTGTTGTTCCTATGGATGATATCGAGGATATCCCCTCGACTATGTAGCCACATGTAGTAGGGGTGCCTCAGACTTGGGTCTAGTTGTTCTGGCATTTGGAGAACAATGTTGTACACTATAGTAGGTCCAATAGGCCTCGTCCTTAGATAGCATTAGACCATTGATGTGTCGAGGGAACGTTTTGTAACATATGTATTTTTTGAGGGCATAAGCCCAGTGATGTAGAATGATCACTTTTAAGGCTTTCATGACCACCTATGTACTCATGAAACTAATTTTTGGACACACACACACATATATATTTACATCTTTCTTGTCTTATCGATGACATTTTTACAAATGTATTTACATGTGTATGTGTGTGATTTTGTTTTTATATGTGAGCAACATGAAAATCTAAAACTTGATTATCTAGAGTATATGTTAGATGATTAAATCTCTAGGAACATGGATATACGTAATGTAATCAAACAATTGTTCTAAGAGATGTACCCTAAAGAATTGTCGATGCAGAGTGCGATAATACATGTGGTAAACCCCATTTAACTGGGACACAACCAATTGAGCATCTAAGTAGACTCAAAGGTGATAAATTCCATGTGATAAAGCATCACGAAGCAATTGTGTAACTACAGTATACTCGGAAACATTGTTTGTAGCATCTCCTAGACAAATACCTCTGGAAGATAGCAACTGGTCTCCAGGTGTGAAAATCATCAAAGATGCAGAAAGAAAGCCTCCAAGTGTGTCGGCTAGCATCGCTCGCGAACCCAAAATAAACCTATGATTCACTTGACATCTGCCACGGTGAAAAAGAAAACATTAATAACTACACATCCACTAAACAAAAAGGAAAAAAAAAATGTATAAGAAGCTATACATATATACAAGAATTCACCCAAGTGACCAACCTAAGAGTAGTATTTCTTAAGGTAGAGCCCATTTCTAGGATCTTCCAAGGCATTTCCCTCAAAATAAACCAGATGGAAGGCACCCTTCTCTAATACATCTTTCACAATGAATGGTTCAAGCCACATGGGTTTGAACTTGCCTGCCCCCATGGGATCTTTGTCTTGATCATAGACCAGGACAAGATTTCCATCAGAGAAAATCTGAGGACGAATGGACCGATCATACTAACACTTAAATAATTTATTATGAGCCTCATTAGCTAAGCCTACATCATGACACTTCTCATCGAACTGTTCAAGATATAAAAGGATTTCTTCAAGCGGTGAAGTGTCCGGAGGTAATTCCACTGCCAAATTTAAAGAAGGAATCTAACACTCAATAGGTAAGACTACTTCCAACTCGTATACAGGTTGAAAAGGTGAAAAATCGGTGGCAGTATTCATAGTCATTTGGTAGGTCCATAATGTTGAATATATCATTAAATTCCAATTTGAATTGGTAGAATTGATCATCTGCTAAAGAATAGTCTTGAGAGACTTATTCAGAGATTCAACCTTACCATTCACTTGCGGGTAATAAGGTGACGAATGTTCCTGTTTGAAGATGAGATTTGACGTTAACTCAATCATCATTTTTTTTTGGAAGTGACTGCCATGGTCAGTGACAATCTCCTTCGGGATACCGAACCTAGATAATATCTGATTAAATATGAAAAGAGTCACAGTTTCTCCATCATTGCTAAACGTTGGCATAGCTTCAAACCACTTTGTGAATTATTCTATTTCTACGATGATGTAATGATTCCCCTTGGCTGAAGCTGAGTGACATGTAGTAAAATCAATCCCCCGCTTGGTGAAAGGACCAACATCAATGAATGGAAACATAGGAGCAGGGTGTGCTCGTATCTTTCAAAAAAATATCTGGCACAAGTGGCACTTCTTGACCACCTCTACACAATCTTTGATTAACGAGGGCCATAAGTAACATGCACATAGAATCTTTTAGATTGTTTCCAACCCAAAAAAATGAATTCCACATGCTCCAGTGTAACAGTCATTCAAAACGAGCTCAACCACTTCATGGGTAAGACATCACTAAATAATTCAATCTACGCCTCGACAACACAATGTTTCATCAAGTATAAGATAGTTTCATTCCTGATGTCGAATTCGTCGATGCTCATTGTGGGAAATAGAAGCAGGGAACTTCAAAGTATGAATATACACTAGTATATATCCATACCAGGGGTCTGAATATGCAATTAGAAAAATATATCCATTAATAGGTGATTCTTCGTGCATCAAATCACTAGACTCGACCGACAGTTCTGAAATGAGTTCAACAAAGACCAATGACTTTTTGGATTTTGCAGAAGCAAAATCCAAGTCAAACTCCTGTAAGATGACTATCCATATACTGATATATCCACCAATGACTCATCGTGTTAACACATATTGGAAAGGTTTGACGATGGAAATGATAGTTGTCTTGAGAAGAAAAATGAAGTGACAGAACCATTGGACAGCATGAACAGTTTCCAAGGCAAGTTTCTCAACATGAGAATAGTTGAATTTTGGTCCAAATAGACCTCGGCTGAGGTAATATATAATGTTATCTTCGAGCATATCATATTATTGAACCAAGAGAATGTCGATAGTCGAATCCTCAATAGCCAAATACAACAATAAATCTTTGTTATAATCAGAACGCCAGAGAAAAGGGGAAGACATCAGGGCACATTTCAACGCTTCAAAGGAGCACTGAGAAACTTCATCCCAATATAATGGGACCCCTTTTTTCAAAATATGCATAAACCATTTAGTGATATCGACGTAATTTGCGACAAAACGCTAAATAAAATTTGCTTTCCCCTGTAAGCTCTGAAGTTGGGGTATCATGCACGGGGGAGGCAACTGAACTATCACCTCAACCTTGAGAGGATTGACCATGATCCCTGTTGTATATACAATAAAATATAAAAGATGAACTGACATCACTCATAAACCGCACTTGTTAGGATTCAAGTGAATCTGATAGTAGCAACACCTCTCAAAGATTAGTCGAAGATGGCCGGGATGATAAGATATCTTGCAAAAATGTGATGCTAGATCATCAAGGTATGCCTAAACTATCTATTTGAGGTCGTGAAAAGCGTACGACATGGCCCCCTCAAAGGTGGATCCAACATTATTCAAGCCAAAAGGAATATTACGATATGCGAAGGTACCCCAAGGGAAAATACAATTCATTTTATGTTGGTCCTCGGGTTTGATTTGAATCTGATTGTATCCCGAAAAACCATCCATGAATGAAAATAATTTGTAGCTTGCACATTCATCGATAATCTGATAGATGAATGGGGTAGGGAATTTTTCTTTCAGGCAAGCCTTATTCAAATAACAAAAGTCCATACACATGCAAATCGTTCCCTATTTCTTGTTAACAGGAACCAAGTTTGACACCCATTCCGTCAATTGTATAGGGTAGATAAAACTGACTTTGAACGATTTTTCTACTTCTGCATTGATTGCTACCACTTTTCAAGGATTGACCAGACGAAGCTTCCGTTAGAACGGTTTGGCATCAGGATAATTTGTAATTTCATGCTCGAAAGTTCATGGGTCGATTCTTGGCATTTTCTCGTAAGACCAGGGAAAAATGACGTGAAATTCTTTGAATAACTCGATGTAAGTTTGAATCTCTTCAGGGGAGAAATCTGCTCCGATGAAAAAATTCTCCATAATGTTAGGGGTCTTGGAGATATTGACTGGAATCACTGTAGCAATTCTTTCCATGTTACCCTCGGTGTAAACTCTGTGTGTATCCATAGGATTTATAAGAAAAGGATTATCTCCATTCATGGTCAAAACGAATTCTCTCACCTCCATTCTCCTTAGCTTGGGAAGGAAGTAAGATCTATGATGTAGATCATCCCAAGGTCTATCGGGACCATTCATTTCCTCAAGAATCTCCTTGTCAGAGGGAAATACCAAGTCTAAAGGATCTTGAGTGGAAAGATAATATTGAGCCCAAATAGGCTCAAGAACTAGATCTAACTCCTACGAGGGATCTAGATCAGGGTTGGCTGAAGTCTGTTGGACAATGTTGTACACAACCTCATCCGCGGATAAGGGAATGGCCATGCCATGATGCCCTATCCCTTCCATAAAAGTCGACGGGGAAGGTAAATTCCACGGATCGTTAAAGTAGCTCGTTCAAAACGATGATACTTTCAAAATTGCATCCCTCGACTAGTTGGGAACAACCGATAGAATCCATACATTGTTGGAAGGTGACAGGTAATTAAAGGTTCCCACCAACGACGAAAACAAAATGACACCTAATTTGACAATTCCAGGCTGCATATTATCAATCATTGGGACCGTGGAACCCTTCGATGAAGGGTCAGGATGAGAGAAAGACAATTGGTCGATTGTCACAATCCGACCCTCGTGAGAAAAATACAAGACCTGAAAAATCATAGCAACCAGCGCATTCATCGCATAAGTCCAACTCCTTCTTAATAATAGGTTATAGTCAAGAGGCGCATCAACCACTTCAACTTTGACATACACATTTTTACCTCCAAACTGCATGGGGAAGGAAGGAATTATTTCGTGTGGTCTAAATGACTGACCTTCAAATGGCGTAAGAAATGTAGGTGACGGAGACAACTCAGGCTGGCCAATGGCCTTCCAACATTCCAACAACATCATGTAAGTCGAATGTTCTGTGTAAAATATTTTGTGTAAGCCACTATTATCTAAAAGGAAACGCAGTGAGGAAGACGGGGTTTTAACGGTTGGATAAAAAACGATCATTCCTGGGTTACAAGTCTATGTTGCTCCCAAGGAGGACAATAGAGATTTTCTCTACGAGGGGAAAATATGGAGTACTTCTAAAGTGTACATTGTGCAAGGGTTCTATGCCAGATCCTCCACAATGGAGTAGTATTCTGTGGCCCTCGCATTTGGATTATGAGAATCCTTCTTAAACACACCTTTAGGGATGCAATTCATCGTTTCTCCCACCGACTTCTCAATTTGGAGAGGAGTCAGTGGGTTAGTGTCATCCTTTCCCTCTCGACAGATTCCAGCATTTCATAGTTTGGGGCCCTAGTTGCTAAATGAGGTTCAACATTCATCATGTAAACATTTGCGGTCGAGTTGTTTTTGGTAGGCACAGGGGGTCCCTGTCTTCCCCCTATCGCACTTGTGGATGTGAAATACTAAGCCATGTTTTTCCCTTGTGGAAAAGGGTTCATCAACATAGAAGGTTTTTTTTTCTCTAATAGCTTCTGGGCTTCTGCAAGCCGAGGGCACAACTGAGTCATGTGGTCTTTCGTGCAGAGATTACACATATACTTTGACTTCTTCTTCGATGTTTCCCCCCCACCAGTATTATCGATAGCCTTTTTATCCCTTTTAACCTTATTATTTCATTGTTTCTTATTTCCCTCGGTCTACTAGTTGGCCTTGGGATTCACCGATTGGACACTATGTATATCTGACGTCTGGGTAGGGGAAACAACTGAACTCGGAGTCTGGTTGGCCATAGTCTTTTGTATGGACAATTTTTACAACTGATTTGACAACATGTTTGTGGAATTTCTTTCTATTGATCCCACAATGTCGTCGGCATGGGGCCTAGCCTTTTTCTTGGCCTTATTGAGAGTAAGCCATGGGGCATCTAGAAAGGTCTTGTAGAGAATGCCAAACTGAGAGTAGATCAGTTCAAACTGTTGGGCTCTCATAATCGCCTCCTCTTTTGAAAAAACTTTGGAATTCAGTATGTCTTTACATACGTAGGGCACCAAAGACTTCAATAACCACTCAAGCAAGAAATCATAAGGGACCTTGACCTTAATTAAGCTCTTTATACGCTGTCATTCTTGGATATGATTAGAGATATGGACGGCCTTGGTTTTCTCAAAGTTAGCCAACAATTTGTTGTTGACATTGTATCTCACAGGTAACGGGAAATGGTTCAAGAAGACCATTGCCAAGTCATTGAAGTAATAGTACCTCGATCCATAGAGCTCAATATACCACTTCAAAGCATGCCCTATAAGAGTGCGTTGAAAAAGGCATAACTGGACAGATTCATCCTTCAACAAGTTTAACGAGCACCACAAATGAAAGGTAGCCACATGATCACCAAGATCTTTGCCAGGCTTGCCCTCAAATTTCATAATATGTGAAGGAAAATTAGTCGGCATGGGGGGCCAACACAGATCATGAAAAATGGGTTCATTCAGTAATCTCGACAAGTCTGGCAGATGTAGAGTTTCCAGAAATGGTAGTTTCCGTTGTGAACTATTTACTGGAAAAGAGGGCCCTGGATTTTGACTAACACCAGGTTTCCAGGAAAAGTTGGACTTCTAGCGATGGTTTTGGTAGAACCCATGGCCTTGACCAACATAGGGAAACTATGTCTATTGGGGTGTCATCAACTGACTCCCGAAATTGGATGACATAGCTTGTGTGGGCATTTATCCCTGCATTGTGTTCCAAGGACCTTAGAAGGGGATTCCCCTAGCTGATCTGACGAGCATGGGTATGGATCCTTTCTCGGGGTTCCATTGAGTATGAAAGGGGTTCAACTGATCGACATCCCTTGCAAGGGAGCTTATCCTTGCTAAGGATTCCAAAGACCCTGTGTGGAGTAAACTCCAGTCTTCGCTCCCTCTGAAGGAACAATACCTTGCACCAGGTTCTTTTGGCCAAAGTTGGGGTTGGCCCCATTCGATAAAGTGGTCAAAGATAAAGAATTATTCCCAAACGCATTGAACAAAGAGAATGACATAGATACCACTGGTGTTTTATAAGACGAAGGTCCTAAAATTCCTCCACCAAACAAGCTATAATCAGCATTCAACTGAATCGACTATTGAAAAGCACCACTGAGTGAAGGGGATGCAGGAGGTATATGACCCCCATCGTAAGGGATAACATTAAAAGGGATAGTAGATCCTGCATATGACACTTGAAAGGGAGCGTTTGAGCTCCCTGCCCCCAGAACCATGGTTTTTAAGGTAGAATAAGTAAGAACTGAGTTTGTATACAATTTGAGCATCCCATATAAGAATGGAGGGCCTGCCACACTCTGATTAAACAGAATAGTGGTCGAAGCCAATAAAGGTATCATACCATTTCCCAAAGTTGAGGGAGTGGAGAAAACTATAGTCCTGACTAGAGAAGGTGGGAGATGAGGCAGGATTCCCCCTATAGTAGTAGTCATAATAGGAGTATGAGGAATCTCGGATGAAGTAGCAGCATTCACTTCCATTTTCGCTCGCAGGACTAGCTGGTGATCAGAAGATTTCACCTTGGGAGGGACAATTTGAATCAAGCTCGACATTGACAAGTTGGTAATCAAAGGGTTAGCTGACCTAGAACCTTCAGTTTTAAGGTCAGATACGGTGGATTCCTTTGGAGACATAAAGTCTCCTCGTAGAGTTGGATCAGGAACAGTTTCCTGCATCCTGGTCGCTTCGAACAACCCTTCTTGATCAAGTCTTCGCCTTAATGGTGGTGGAGGCAGCTCCAAAGTAACCAACAACAAGCCCTAAATCCTTCGTGAGCGACGAAGTTGTTGATATTCCACTTTGTGAAATGATCAAATGACACAGTAAGGCTTGACTAGCATAGAACACAAAGCACATAGTAAAAAAGGTTTCCCAAAAATAAATCAAGCAATCGACTAACTAGTGGGAAGGATGGTTACAAAAATCGACAGTAGAGGAACTAACCAGTGCACGTGCAACTCAAACATGGAAGCACCCTTCGGGTATACTCTATAAAGTGTGATACGATGTCCACCCTAGGTACTATGGTATACCCCCGCAGTAACCTATGTAATTCTGTAAAATATGGGAAACTAGGTTGTCAACTCCCAGTCAATTACCAAGAGGGTAGAGTCGACATTCAAACAGATTGTAATGAGAAGTATAACAAGTCTGAAGCCCTTCAAGGGTATATAAATCAAATGGCCTAGAATACAACTAAGGATATCGAACAGATTTGAGGTCCACGAATCTCCGTAGGAAAATTCAATCGATATTGTTCATGTGAAAGACCCTCAATATACAATCCCCACTATATTCAGTCCAACTTTGGAGGGGTTATCTCCTCTACCTTTCCTCATGCGACCTCATGTTTATCCCCTGTGTTAGAGGGGGGTCCTGGATAAATCTTACGACACTGGACTTAAAGCACTCTCTAACTCAGACTCCAATGTTTTTTTTAAAGTGACCTTGAAGAGTTTCCTCTTCACACCTAATTCAAGGCCCTAAAACCCTAAACTAGTCTGTGAACCCTACAAACAAAAACGTCTAATGTAATTTAGATTAGGATTTAATTTTAAGGCTTGATTTACTCAAAAGGTACGGCAGTGAAACTGATGGTGTTATGAAGAGACGAATTAGGAAGATAACTTTAACACACTTGAAAGAAAAAGATACTTCAAAATTAAAGAAATGTTTGTAAACAACTCTTTGTAAATTCAACTTTTCTAACTGAGATTTCAATATCTTGTAAATGAATAAATCCTAAAACTTGCTTTCTTTTGACTACAAACTACTTATATTTTAGGAAATCAAAAATAAATTTGAAATGAAGACTCTTTTCTTTTGCTAATAACAAACTTGACTACTTTACCAAACTAAATGCAAGAAAATAAAAAAAATAAAAAAAAAATTCAAGCTGATTTAACAAACTAAAGTTAAAAACTCTTTTTGTTTTTCCAAAGCAAGAAACATGGACAAAGAGAAAACTAAAAATAAGACTGATAAATACCTTAATCCCACTGCGGATCACGGGGATTCAACCAAGAAACCAGAAGGTGGATCTAAGACTTGACAACTCACTCTAAACCTTTTAGGGAAAACACAAGAAGACTAAGGAACAAGTAAACCGAAAGTTCGACCCAAGATATGGCCATAGACATAGACTCTAATTGATTCAAGAAAGTCCTGAGAAGTTTGAACTTCTATCAGGAAAGAGGAAAACTCTCTCTTTATAAAAAAATATTTTCATGAAACAAAGACGCATCCTATTGCATCAACAACCTATGTATGTACGCGGGTTGTCTATTGTGTAGAGAACGTATGTATGCAGGCATACCCAAAACAAGTCGTGTACACCTATGAGAATTTTCAAAAATAAAAATACAAGGAAGACCTACAGGGAAGGGAATGTTGGTATGCACCTTGGAGGTGACCAAATACTCTAGAAAGACTCAGTAAACTTGGACTAAACTCAAAAGGAAAACAAAAAACCAATCAACAACCCAAAAACCTCCCTAAAAACCCTAGAGAGATCCCCAATATTCTCATAAGTTCTGTTAGTGAGAAAATCCCCCCTATAACTATACCAGGGTTTAAGATATAGACAGAGTGAATGATCGTCTAAAAGTCAATATAATTTCTACTCTACCCAAAACATACCAAAATCAATGAACAGAAAGCAATAGAAGAGAATATCGGTAACTATACCTTTTATCCCACGTTTGGTGATAATCTTCTCAAGATCTGTAGTTCCAAATATTGCAAGTCTCCTCCCAAGCTCGACCTGCATCTAAAACTAAGAAAACAAGGACTACAAGAATTCTATTTCTATTCATAAATTAATTTTGTATATCAAATGTTATGTATAAATCAAAGAAAATACACAAAACATCATCATTTGGGATAGGGAAAAGAGATTCTTTTATTCATCAAACAAATATTGAAACTTACAATCCATGTCAGCCATTGTTCTGCGAACCTGGTCCAGGATCCTCTTTACAATTCTCCAAGTGCACCTTCAATAAGCCTCTTCTCACAATCTACTTATCACCTCAAGGAAAGGGAATGGATTGGATGGAAGAAAATGGGTTGAAGAGGGAGTGTTGAGGCAGTAACTCACAAAAGGTAGAAAATGCTTGGGCAAGTAAGGGAAGTGAAATTGGGCAGAGTTTCACCGTTCTTATTCTTAGTTGTGAAATCAGACCCCAACACATCCTTTTATATGACAAAAGGATGGGTATTTGGTTGGGGTATGGTCTATAACAGGTGAATTGGTTGGGAAACCTCCAATAGCCCGTGAATTCCACTGAATTATTTACAACCTTTTAATTTTTGCAAATTTTGGAGGTATATGTGGTTTGTGTATTTTGCAGCAAGCATATGTACGCAGTCTGTCTAATATGAAAACAACATATGTAAGAGGGTTGTAGTGGTGTAGGGCATGCACATGCTCTAAAAATTCGTTTTTTAAGTAGAGATTCTTAGCAATGATTTGGAAAATTATGAAAGTAAGAGGGCCAATGCCATGTATGCATGAGTAGGGGATTTTAGGGATATAACCAACCTTGGGACATATCAACCTACAAAATTCAGAAGTTCATTAATAACATAATTAATTATATGTGCAACATAAGGTTAATATCTCACGAGTCTTCTACAGGTGTCATTAAATTCTGAAGGTTCTAGTGGGAGGGACAACCACAATCATGAATTAATTATTAATACATGGAAAAAGGGATCAATAGATTTAAGTTTAAGATTTTTATGTGTAAAAACATAGAGAATACCAAGGTAAATTGCATGGCTATTCCCCAAAAATGATGTCAAGTTTTTATACAAAGAAAATGCAGAGCATACCAAGGTAAATCACATGGCTACTTCCCCCAAACACTAGCAAGTTTTTTATACAAGACAACGCAGAGAATACCAAGTTAAATCGCATGGATATTCCCCTAAACGCTGACAAGGTTGATACCCAAAAATGAAGAGAATACCAAGGTAAATTGCATGGAATTTCCCCCATACGCTGGCAAGTTTTGATACCAAGAAAACGTAGAGAAATACCAAAGTAAATCACATGGAATTTCCCCCAAAATGCTAGCAAGTTTTTATACAAAGAAAATGCAGAGAAATACCAAGGTAAATTGCATGGCATTTCCCCCAAACGTTGGCAAGTTTCAATACAAAGAAAACATAGAGAAATACCAAGGTAAGTCCCATGGAATTTCCCCCAAACACTAGCAATTTTTTGTACAAAGAAAAAACAGAGAAATACCAAGGTAAATCAAATGGCATTTCCCCCAAACACTGGCTAGTTTTGATACAAATAAAATGCAGAGAAATAGCAAGGTAAATCGCATGGCATTTCCTCAAACATTGGCAATTTTTGATACAAATAAAATGAATATAAATACCAAGGTAAATCAAATGGAATTTCCCCCAAACGCTGGCAAGTTTTTATACAAAGAAAACGCAAAGAAATACCAAGGTAAATTGCAGAGGAAATAAATCGCATATGATACAAATTTTTATAAAATTGCCAAGGAAGAATTCAGTAGTCACAAAGGCTTCGCAAGGACATCAATCAACAGATGATGTAGGAGCATCGTACACAGCCAGCCAAGAAAGCATAAAGGTGGAAGACAACTGGAAAAGCACCAGCGCACATTTTGAAATGTTTTGAAAAATTAATGAAAGGATATTAATGTAATAGCTAGGGGAAGCGTACTTACATTTATATCTTGTAATTGTGAATAATCTTGAGCGATTTCTCTCATCTGTCGAATGTAATAGGCATTTAAGTCTGTTTAATGAAAGTAGGTAGATTTGATTTAATAAGATTAGACAGTTTAGAAGCATAGGAGGGAAAACGGATATAAACACCCTCACCCTTGTATCATTGTAACAGGAATATTATGATCATTTAGATAATTCATAAGCTGTAAAGTTGTAGTAGAGAATTGTAGAGAAGAACCCATGTACAGGAGCACTTGAGTTAATATATAAATCTTTGACTCAATTTTCATGGTGTTATGATGCTTACTATTTACATTTGTTAAATGGTATGTTTACAGTTGTTTTATTTTCTCTGTTATGCATTTGTTTCAATGTTGTGTTGGGAGTATGATTTCATGATGAGTGTATGAAGTCTGAGAGAGGAGAAGAATGAGTTTCAATTGTTTCTCTTCCTGTCAATTCCTACAAAGAGTGCAGTGAATGTCCGCAAGGTGTGCGTTGATGAGAATCTGAGTTTTATCTCAGAAAGCTCAAGAGAGATATCATTGTTCTCGTAACCAGCAGAAGTACAGGTGAGGCACAGAGTGGTGCAAGGTGTGCACAGGCTGGTTGAAGCCTTAGAACTTACCAACTAAGGTGAAGGTTGAAGGAATACTATTGCAAAGAGTGCACAGGGTCAAAGACTCAGATAACGAGAGGTTAATTGAAAGTTTTCCACAAGGAGTGTGACCAGGATTCTTTTTGGAGGCTTGAATTTGCAAGTGAGAGCTCAGGAGGGATAGCACCTTTGAAGTGTTCAAAGGGAGGCGGATATCGAAATCATCTCACAGAGGTCAAGTTCAGGTGGAAGAACACCAAGTCATTTTGGCCCGAGATCCTTGAGAAGAGTGAATGAACGGTGAAATTTCTTTGTGGAGAAGTGTCGAAATGTCGAGAGTCCTAGGATCGCACCAAGTTGCGATGGATTTAAGCGCTTAGAAGTACCCCAAGAAAGGAGTCGTAAGGACGGTGAGAGGCCTTCATGAAGGAAGTGTCGAAATTGCGAGAGTCGTTGGATCTTGCAGAGTTGCAAGGTGGTTAGAGGCCGGTGAAACCCATCGCCCAGGATTCGAAGGTCAATATGAGCCGTTGATCTCATTTCAACCCACTTCGTTGGATCATTTTGTGAATTCGGGGTTCGTGAGTTTGGAGGGCAGACCAAATTCTTGGTTTTGCGAAGTCCTGAGTTCCGAGGAGCAGGGAAGGAGATCCAGACTGTTGGATCCAAGTCACGGGAGAACCATTGGATCAGAACCTTCATGGGGTATCGCGTATCAGGGGTTTGGGGGATGAAAGAATTTATTTTTGACTGCGAAGTCGTGAAGTGCCAAGTTCCGAGGGCTCGTAAGAACACATAGGACATCCGTTACGTGGGGGGCGCATGGTTGACAGGTTGCATAACAACAAGCGCCCAGAGAAAAGTGGAAGCGGGTGACAGGTGGTGGACACACGTCACCTGGGAAGCAGTCAACCCATTGTTGACTTATCGCGTATCGGGGGTTCGCAAAGGAGGAGCATGAGGGCTCAACACTCCAACTCGTGAAGTCGTGAGTAGTGCTAGTGTTTATCCTAGCCTACAGTTATATGTAGCAGACACTAGTGAGGAGGGAGCCATACCTGTATCGCATCTCGAGTATCAGAGGTTTAGAGAAATAGGAGTCGAGGGTCATCGACTCATGAATTCTCAAGTTGTGAAAGGCACTTGCACTAAGGCCCGGTTGTGGTCGCATGGAGACGTAAGGCTTGTGCTTGGTGTTAAGTTGCGCAGGGTGGGTTTTCATGAAGGACCTGTGGATTGGATTTGTGAGGTTCCAATAGGAATCTGAGGGAGCTGCTTCATCTCGAGGAGAATTTAGAACAATCCTGTGTTGATCTTGGACAGAGGGTCTAGGGTCTGCATCATATGGTATCAGAGCCTAAAAAATTTTTTTTTTTTTTGTAGTAGAGAGAAGGGAGAAAAGTTTACAACCATGCCGCCAGGAAGAAGAGACAGGCAAATACTTGATCCAGCAGTGGAAAGAGAAATGTGTGAGTTACATGCCAGGCTTGATGCTATGGGGACAGTACAAAGGTGCACAGTCGATGTTGGGGATATTAGTGAGGATGAAAGTGAAAATGAAGCCGAAAACGAAGAAGTTGCAGTCGAAGATGTTGCATAGGAATGCCTATTCATGGTTTTTGCAAGGATAGGTGCCAGAGAAAAAATGGGCATTCCAGTGTATGAGGGAAACTTAGGTGTTGAAGAACTTCTAGATTGGATTAGAGCTCTAGACAAATACTTTGACTATGAGGATGTCGAGGAAGACAAGTAAGTCAAACATACCATTACTAGACTTAAAGGGCATGAAGCACTATGGTGGGATGAACTGCAGGCTGACAGACACTACAAGGGCAAGAAAAAAATCAAAAGATGGGATAGACTGGTTTCAAAGATGAAATCCAAGTTTATACCCATGGATTATCAAATCACTCTATTTTGAAGGATGCAAAATTTGAGACAGAAGCTTATGTCAGTGAAAGAATACACTGAAGAATTCTACAGGATAAACATCAGAGCAGGTCATCGAGAAAGCGATGATGAAAAAGTTTCCAGGTACATGAATGGTCTGCGATATGGAATTCAATATGAGATGAGAATGATGACCATTCAGACTGTGGAATATGCTTATCAGATGGCTCTGAAAGATGAAGAGAAGCTGAGCCAGAACCAAGGTCAAAGAGGTTGAGGTATAAATCAAAGCAGAGGCAAGACAATTGCCCAGGACAGAACTCAGAAATCTAAAGAAGAGGAGAAGAAACCTCAACCTCAACCTGAGAGAGGAGGAAGCTCACAGGGAAGGTAGTATGCTGATAGAAATACTTTTCCTTGAGCCAGAGGAAGAGGAAGAGGTAGAGGAGGTGAAGTGAAATGATTTGTTTGTGGAAAAATCGGACATAAATCCTATGAGTGTCTAGATAAGAAGAAAGAAGGTGGTGAAACTCACATTTCCGAAGCTCAAGGATGGAATGTTGAGGTAGAAGACGCTGAGGGCGGAAGATCCTTAATGATGAGGAAAGTTCTCTTGAAACCAGAGAAGGAACCAGAGAACTCAGCCCAAAGAAACAGTTTGTTTAGGACTACCTGGAAAACTAAGGATAGAGTATGCAAGGTCATAGTGGACAGCGGTATCATAGACAATCTCGTATCTACAAAGATGGTAGAAAAGCTGGAGCTGGAGACTATTGCACATCCAAGCCCATACATAGTTTCGTGGCTACAAAAAGGACATCAGGTAAATGTCACTAAACAGTGTTTAGTCGAATTTAAAATAGGAGGATATAAAGATGAAATATTATGTGATGTCATTCCCATGGATGTTTGTCATCTATTGCTGGGTAGACCATGGCAATATGACAAAAACATGGTTCATGATGGGAGAAAGAACACGTACACCCTGGAGAAAAATGGTAGGACGCACATGTTGTTGCCGATTAAGAACCAAGAGGTGAAAACAAAGATTAGCAACATTATACTTCTCATGAGTGGGAAGGAAATTCTTGATGAGGTTAAGAAGAAGGAGGACACACAATTTATTGTGGTCAGGAAGCCCAAACTTGTTTTGACTAGTACGAGAATATATGATCTACCAGAAGAAATTCAGGAGTTGCTGGAAGAATTTGCTGATATAGTAGTGGATGAACTACCTTGTTTTTTGCCACCTATCAGGAGTATAAGCCATCATATCGATCTTATACCTGGGGCCAGTTTACCGAACAAAGCAGCGTACAGATTGACGCCGCAGGAAAATGAAAAACTTAAGAGAAAGGTCCAGGATTTAAGGGACAAAGGATTGATTCGGGAGAGCTTGCGTCCATGCGCTATTCTGGCAGTGCTCAACCCAAAGAAAGATGGAGGCCGGAGAATGTGTACAGACTCAAGGGAAATCAATAAGATTACCATCAAATATAGATTTCCATTACCAAGGATGGATGACTTGATGGATTTCTTGAGTGGAGCAAAGTTTTTTTCAAAGATTGATTTGAAAAGAGCATATCACCAAATTAGAATGAGAGAAGGTGATGAATGGAAGACAGCATTCAAGATGAATGAGGGGCTGTATGAATGGCTTGTCATGCCATTTGGCTTAACGAATGTGCCCAGTACTTTCATGATATTGATTAACAAAGTCCTAAAGGATTTCACTAGGAAATTCGTCATTGTATATCTTGATAATATATTAATTTTCAGCAGGACATAAGCAGAACACTTAAAGCATCTAGTTCCAGTAATGAGAAGATTACAGCAAGAGAAATTGTTGATTAATATGAAGAAATCATCATTTATGAGGACAAAACTCATTTATTTGGGCTTTGTTATCTCTGCAAATGAATTAAAAATGGATCCGGAAAAGATAAAGGTGATTAAGAATTGGCCATCGCCGAAGAGCGTGTTTGAAGTTCGAAGCTTCCATGGTTTGGCTAGCTTCTACAAGAAATTCATCCGAAACTTCAACGGAATTAGCACACCGATGATGGATACAGTGAAGAAAAGACATAAATCTTTTCACTGGATGAAGGAAGCAGAGAAGAGATTCAATCTGCTAAAGAAGAAGATCACTAAGCAACCAATTCTGGCTTTTCCAAATTTTAGCAAGACATTCTAGGTCAGGTGTGACGCGAGTGGATTTTAAATTTGAGCAGTCTTGAGACAAGATGACAGGTCGATCGCATATTTCAGTGAAAAAATGAATGAAGCGAAGATCAAGTACTCCATGTATGACAAATAATTCTATGTAGTCATACAAGCACTAAAGAAATGGAGACATTATTTGGTTCCCAAGGAGTTTGTTTTGTACAGTGATAATCACGCTTTACAATTCATGAATCGACAGGAGAATTTGAACCAAAAACATGAGAAATGGGTTGAATTCATGCAGAATTTTACTTTTGTGATTAATCATATTTATGGAACTGCTAACAAAGTTGTTGATGCTTTGAGCAGGAAATGTTTGCTTATGCAGGAATTCAAAGTCAAGACTTTGGGTTTTGATAACCTTAAAGAAATGTATAGGGATGATCCAAACTTCAAGGAGGCATATGAGGCATCTGAGAATCCATCTCTCAGGGATAGAATCCAATGGACTAAATCCATGATCCAAGGTGGATTATTGTTCAGGGGAAATCAGCTATGTATTCCGAAATGCTCCATGAGGGAGAACCTGTTGAAGGAAAAACACAGTGGAGGATTGGCTGAACACTTTGGTCATGATAAGATGTTCTCAAAGCTAAATGGCTCATATTATTGGCTAGGGATGAGAACAGATGTTAAGAAATTTTTGGACAGGTGTAGAATTTGCTAGCACACAAAAGGAAAAAGGCAGAACGCAAGGTTATACCAACCACTACCCATACCTGAAAGGTTGTGGGACACAGTGAGCATGGATTTTATATTGGGACTGCCAAGGACATAGAGAGGATATGATTCAATCTTTGTTGTAGTCGACAGATTTTCAAAAATGGCACATTTCATGCCATGCCAGAAAACTAGTGATGCAACTCATATTGCGAACTTGTTTTTCAAGGAAGTTGTCAGACTTAATGGTTTTCCAAAGAGTATAGTGTCTGATCGAGATACCAAGTTTGTAGGGAATTTCTGGAGGACCTTATGGAAGAAGTTGGGGACAAGTTTGTCTTTTAGCTGAGCATATCATCCTCATACAGATGGACAGACAGAGGTCATGAACAGGAGCTTGGGATATTTGTTAAGAAGCTTAGTGACTGAACACCACAGTCAATGGGATTAAATTATGCCACAGGCAGAATTCACTTACAATGATTCACTCAATAGACGCACAGGGTAGAGTCCATTTTACATTGTATATGGAATGCAGCCAAGGGGAGTTTCTGAATTGAAATATTCGGAACAAAATGAATTCAGTAGTGCTAGTGCAAAGGACTTTGCAGAAGGAATGAAGGAGCTTCACAGCCGAGTTAAGGAGTGATTGCAGAGTTCAAGTCAAGAATACAAGCGGAGAGTAGATCAACATAGGCGAGAACTTTAATTTGAAGTTGGTGATCTGATTCTTGCACATCTGAGGAAGGAAAGGTTCCTAAGGGGAACGTATAATAAGATGAAGATGAAAAAGATTGGACCATGCAAGGTCATAAGGAAATTTGGGGCAAACGCATATGAGATTGAATTACCCGATGGGGTCAGAATCTCACTGATATTCAATGTTGCAGATTTGTAACCCTATAGAGATGAAGAAGCAGGAGCAGAGGAGGACAAGAAAGAAATTCGATGGAACAAACAAATGCCTGTAGCTAAAAAGCCACAGATGGAAAGCATAATTGACAAGACGATTAGCAGAGAGACCAGGAGAAAGGAGTATTTTGAATACTTGGTCAAGTGGAAAGGACATCCAGATGAAGATACCAGTTGGGAGGATGAAGCAACAATTCATAGGCATGGATAGACCATGCATGAGCTCATGAATAGGATTTCATGAAAATTTTCAAGCAAGGGAGTATGATGTAGGAGCATCATACGCAGCTAGCCAAGCAACCATAAAGGCAGAAGACAGCTGGAAAAGCACCAGTGCACATTTTGAAATGTTTTGAAAAATTAATGAAAGGATATTAATGTAATAGCTAGGGGAAGCGTACGTAAATTTATATCTTGGAATTGTGAATAGATATTGAGAGATTGCTCTCATCTATCGAATGTAATAGGAATTTAAGTCTGTTTAATGAAAGTAGGTAGATTTTATTTAATAAGATTAGACAATTTAGAAGCATTGGAGGGAAAACGAATATAGACACCCTCACCCTTGTATCATTGTAACATAAACATTATGATCATTTAGATAATTCATAAGTTGTAGAGCTGTAGCAGAGAATTGTAGAGAAGAACCCGTGTACAGGAGCACTTGAGTTAATATATAAAGCTTTGACTCAATTTTCATGGTGTTATGATGCTTACTATTTACATTTGTTAAATGGTATGTTTACAGTTGTTTTATTTTCTCTGTTATGCATTTGTTTCAATGTTGTGTCAAGAGTATGACTTCATGTTGAGTATATGAAGTCTGAGAGAGGAGAAGAATGATTTTCAATTGTTTCTCTTCCTGAGAATTCCTACAAAGAGTGCAGTGAACGTCCGCAAGGTGTGCATTGTCGCAGATTTGAGTTTTATCTCAGAAATCTCAGGAGAGATATCGTTGTTCTCATAACTAGAAGAAGTGCAGGTGAGGCACAGAGTTGTGCAAGGTGTGTGTAAGCTGTTTGAAGCCTTAGAACTTACCAACTAAGGTGAATTTTGAGGGACTACTGTTGCAAAGAGTGCACAGGGTTGAAGACTCAGATAACAGGAGGTTAATTGAAAGTTTGCCGCAAGGAGTGTGAGAAGGATTCCTTTTGTAGGATTGAATTTGCAAGCGAGAGATCAGGAGGGATAGCACCTTTGAAGTGTTCAAAGGGAGGCAGAGATCGAAATCATCTCGCAGAGGTCAAGTTCAGGTGGAAGAATGCCAAGTCATTTTGGCCCGAGATCCTTGAGAAGAGTGAATGAATGGTGAAATTTCTTCATGGAGAAGTACCAAAATGCCAAGAGTCCTATGATCGCACCAAGTTGTGAGGAATTTAAGTGCTTAGAAGCACCCCAGGAAAGGATCCATAAGGATGGTGAGAGGCCTTCATGAAGGAAGTTCCAAAATTACAAGAGTCGTTGGATCTTGCAGAGTTGCAAGGTGGTTAGAGGCCGGTGAAACCCATTGCCTAGGATTCGAAGGTCAATATGAGCCATTGATCTCATTTCAACCCACGTCGTTGGATCATTTCACGAATTCAGGGTTTGTGAGTTTGGAGGGAAGACCAAATTATTGGTTTCGCAAAGTCCTGAGCTGCAAGGAGTAGGGACGGAGATCTAGACCGTTGAATCCAAGTCATGGGAGAACAGTTGGATCAGAACCTTTGCAGGTTATCGCGTATCGGGGGTAAGGGGGTTGAAAGAATTTATTTTCGACTACGAAGTCACGAAGTGTTGAGTGCTGAGGGTTAGTACGAACAGGTAGCACATCCGTTAGGTGGGGGCCGCGTGGTTGACAGGTGGCTTAACAACAAGCACCCAGAGAAAAGTGGAAGCGGGTGACAGGTGGTGGACACACATCTCCTGGGAAGGAGTCAACCCATTGTTGACTTATCACGTATCGACGGTTCGCAAAGGAGGAACACAAGGGCTCAACACTCCAACTCGCGAAGTCACGAGTAGCGAGTAGTGGTAGTGCTTAGCCTAGCCTACAATTATATGTAGCAGGCGCTAGTGAGGAGGGAGACATACCCATTTCGCATCTTGGGTATCGGAGGTTTGGAGAAAGAGGAGTCGAGGTTCATCGACTCACGAATTCTTGAGTTGTGAAAGGCATTGGTGCTAAGGCTCGGTTGTGGTCGCATGGAGACATAAGGCTCGCGCGTAGTGTTAAGTTGTGCAGGGTGGGTTTTCACGAAGGACCTGTGGATCGGATTCGTGAGGTTTCAATAGGGATTTGAGGGAGCCACTTCGGCTCGAGGTGAATTTAGAACGATCTTGTGTGGATCTTAGACAGAGGGTCGGGGGTCTGCGTCAATAGACCAATTTGAAATTTTATTAATCCATTTACAATCACAACTTCACGACAATATTAAAATTTAATATACAATCGGTTTAACAATTACAACTTGAAATTTAAATATTGTAACCGACGAAGATAGGCTTGATGACAATCCTTGGCAGCTAGTGTTCCCTTCCTTCATCCACTTGTTAACCGTTGAGGCTTCAATGATACCTCCTAGCCAATGCTAGGGGTAATCTTCTTACCCCTTAGCCCCTTGAGCTGCAAAGGGGATTCGCACACACACAACCATAAATCCTCTAGCTCCCAACTCGCCTCACAAGGTAGAGGCACCACTCTCTCTCAATCTCAGTATCCCAACTCTCACAAGTAAAACGAATGAAATTTCTGCAGCGTACCCTTACCCATAACCAGTGTGATCCCTCCATTTCTCATCTTAGCCATTTTTTTTATAGATTTTTTTCCCATAACTCATCCCCACTTGCATAATTAATTAATTTTTTACTTAAAATAATTTAGAATTATCTCCCCCTTACACTTGTCACCCTTTCCCCAATTTTCACAATTAAATCCAAATTTTATTTTAATAAAAGTCAATTTCCCTCACGCATCATGAAAGTGCTCCTAAAATAACTCATGGTTGTCTCTTTATTCCCCTTATTTCCAATTACTGATTGACGCCTTACTAAATCTGAGTCGAGTTAAAATAGGAATCTTCTCCTAGTTAGACTAGTGTTAACTATACTCTATATTCCTTTCTATGTGTACCCATTCCTTTATCTTTGTTCCATTCTTACCTTAAATTCCAATTTGGTAATTACTCGCACATATGTGTATTAAATCAATCTTTAGATTTATTTTATTTTCCTTAATTTCTTAAATTGATTTACTTCATCCCCTCATTATTTAATTTATAAATTTAGTTTTTAGTCTTCTTAATAACTTAGACTTAGGCTTAATTAAATTTTTAATTGCAAAGGCTTAGACTCTTATAGGGATTATGATTAATAAATTCAATCCTTAATTAATTAATTAATCGATTGATCTGGAAGTGATCAAGATTTTACAAGGTTAATTATTCACTCAGGGTTTTCTAGGCCACCTAGATTCATTGACTAAAATTTTATTTACACAACTTGCCCTTCAAGACACACTCCATGCTCGAAGGGTTTCATTCGCCTTTGATTGAAATTTTTAATTACATGACGTGCCCTTCAAAATTCACTCTGTGCTCCAAAGGTGCCACACACCTTTGAGTGGTTTTGGTAGTTGTCCAACCCTTGGATTCAACACTCCATTCGATGATCTTGTGAGAGACTAGGGGCTTCTGAGGAATAAGGACCATGACTTATTGCACTCCCCATAGAAATATTTGTGAGAGACTGTCTCAGTCAACCCTCACGACATTGTGGATATCTCGAACTAGGTAATCGTTAACCTACAATTCGAGCCATGACCCAAGTGCTAGTAGGTTGTGTTAGGGACTCTTCCACACCTCTCCCTCAATATATGGTCTATGTGCATGGCCCCTTTACTCCTTATGTGAGTCAGATTAGAAAGCATTCGTCATCCTGCATTCATTACAAAATGTTGTCAATGATCCATATACAACATCATAATATAATCGATCATAGATCACACATGCATAAATGAAATACTAAAACCAATACAATCCACTCCCTGACTCAATCTAGAGTCCAAGGAGGTCCATTGATTCCATCGACATCCACAATCTTACAAGTGTCTTGCACACTCAAGGAAAACTCGTCAATAACATTTTTCAATACGAATATAACAAATAACATAAAATCATAATCCATCAACAACATCATAGGAATCCGTAAGAGAAACAAATAACCATGTACTATAACCGGAGAACTTGCACGCAAGTGTCCTCAAATAAGTCAATAACATGTGCTCGCAAGAGAGGGATGTTACATACACCCCCTCTTGTTTTAAACTTTGTCCCGAAGTTGTACAGTATACAAAATGCAGTAATAAAAGTATCTGACAAGATCCATATGTCTAATGTATCAACAAATACGGAAATGGTTGGCGCATATCATATGTGTCCTCCCAGGTAGCCAAGTGTGGAATATAATTGTCCATTGGACCTTGACCTGATCAATTTTTCGATGTCATAGATTTCAAATGCATGGTCCATAATGCAGATTGGATCCACCGTGAGCGCACCCTCATCTGACACTTGCAAGTAACTCATGTCAATCACATGTGTAGGATCACTAACCTAATGTTGCAAAACAGATGCATGAAAAACATCATGCATATGCCTCAAAGAATCAGGAAAGGCTAATCAATAAGTTACTAGTCCCTTCCTTTACACAACCTTATCAAACTCTTTTGTGGTCTATCTGCAAGAAAAATTCGTCACCATTTTCATAATTGCGGTCAATGTGATGCACCTCATCATAAATATTTCATCGATCTTGCACTTGTCTAATCCTTTATCTTATCGATTCCATTTGTTCTTCCATTTCTTGGATTCCTTATGGTCCTACCAGGACCCTATCCTCAAGTTGATCCCAGCTCAATGGCGTCTGACACAGTCTCCCGTAAAGTAACTCAAATGGTGCCATCTTAATTGTACTTTGATAGCTTTTGTTTTACACAAACTCTATCAGTGGAAAGAACTATTCCCAATGCTTTTGTTGGTCCATCACATCTATACGCCACATATCTTCCAAAATTTGGTTCATTCATTCTCTATGCCCATATTTCTTAGGGTGATATGTTGTACTAAAGTTCAGTTGTGTTCCCAAGGCCTCTTGGGAACTATTCCACAATCGTCTTGTAAACACCGATCCTCTATCGGATATGATTCTTTTTGGCATGCTAGGAAGTCTCACGATCTTGCTGACAAAAATTCTAGCTATTTTTGGTGCCTGATAAGTCGTATGCATAGGAATAAAGTGTGCAGTCTTCATCAGAGTGTCAACTACCACATAAATTGAGTCATTCCTCGCCATCGGCGGAAATCCAACAATGAATTCCATCGAAAATGACCTCGCATTTTGATTCTGGAATAGTGTGTGGTTGTAGTAATCTTGTTGGATGTCTATGTTCAACCTTCACTTGCTGACATTCTAGACACCTCACCACGTAGATAACTATGTATGCCTTCATCTCTTCCAAAAGAATAAGGGATTAAGGTCTTACCTCATCTTCATGACTCCTGGATGAGCCATGTATACTGATCTATGAGATTCTCTTAAGATCAAATTTCTAAATTTGTCGTTAGGAAGTACGTAAATCCATTTATTATACCTCATCAATCTATCATTTTCCAATGTATATCTTTCAAACTTTGGTACCGTCATGGTGTCTTGTTCAATAATTTCCTTGACCTCTTTATACAAGTCATCGTCGAACTATATAGTTAGAATATTTTCTCTAAGATTCGTCTGAAGAGGTATCACCAAGAATATGTGTCATCTTTGACTCAACGTATCTTCCACTTTCTTCATCGTTCATTTAATGTGCTTAATCTCAAATCGTATTTGCTAAGTAATTCTGACCAACGCTTTTTCCGCGCGTTCAATTCATTCTACAAAAATCGTGTTGCACTCCACAGTGATCTATTTTTTTTTTGAATTTCCATCCAACTAGATAATGTCTCCACACTCTCCAGGCATACATAATGACCAATAACTCCCAATCATTTGCTGCGTAGTTCTCCTCATGCCTTCTTAATTTCCCTAAGATGTAGGCGATCACTTGACCATCTTGCACTCCGCCTAAACATTCCTTGGACATGTCTGTGCATACCAAGAAATCCTTGTCCATGTTAGGGATTTTCAGTATTGGCATTTTCATCAACAACCCATTGAGTCTTTGAAATTCTTTCACACACTTCTTGGTCCATACAAACTTCTTACTTTTCTTCGAAAAACCTTCGACGAACCATCGGTAATATCCTGCTAAACCCAAAAGATGTGTACTCCTAGAGACAAATAACCATTGGATATTCATAAAAGGTTAAGGTAAACTGCTATATTATGAATATATGCGTGCTAATATTAAATATTTCTTACAATAGTACAATTATAGAGATGATATAAGGTACACTTAATTAAAACCTTGGGACATATCAGCCTACAAAATTCAGAAGTGCATTAATAACATAATTAATTATATGTGCAACATAAGGTTAATATCTCACGAGTCTTCTATAGGTGTCATTAAATTATGAAGGTTCTAGCGGGAGGAACAACCACAATCATGAATTAATTATTAATACATTGAAAAAGGGATCAATAGATTTAAGGTTAAGATTTTAATGTGTAAAAATGCAGAGAATACCAAGGTAAATTGCATGGCTATTTCCCCCAAATGCTATCAATTTATTATACAAAGAAAACGTAGAGAATACCAAGGTAAATCGCATGGATAGTTTCACCAAATGATGGCAAGTTTTTATACAAGAAAACATAAAGAATACCAAGGTAAACTGCATGGCATTTACCCCATATGTTGTTTCAAAGTCTGTACTTAAGTATTTAAAAAGTACAGTGTCCAGGCATCCGAAAGTTAGTAAGATGTAGAAAGGGAGGAGGGTATACCTTTGGGAAAGGAAGCTAGGGTTTATTTCTAGGTTGTCATTGTTTGGCTTCCAACTGTTCCTGGATGTTTATATCCATTTCAATTGCATCCCATGAACGTTCAAGTTCTACCTGGGTGTTAGTCGTTTTAAGTATGGTATCAAAGAGATTTAAAGTGATATGGGTTTTCTCTGTCAATCCGGGTTCAATATTGGGTTGTCTTACAATAGGGAAAGTCATAGAGGAACAAAAAATTTTAAAGAAAACCGAAATTTTTTATGCTATATCAATTTGATTTTATAAAAGAGAACTTTAGAAATCAATATTAAAAGAAAAACGCAAACCAAAGGCCTTTTTATGTAACTACATTATATTTGAAATAAATGGTGTATGAATTATGGGGAAAACATTAAGCTATCTATAGAATAAGGCTCCTATAGAGAGAGAATCTCATTATGTAAACAGAAGAAGAAAATAAGATGAGAAATGGTCCGATGAAGTATAAAATATGACAACCTAAAGATTCACGGGTCTTGTACCTGCTAGTAGCGGATACAGAGGAAAAATTGTAAACAATAGATAGCTAAATATTAATCACTGCAATAGAAGCTTTACTAAATTGCAATGCAACCTTCATCAGATGTATATAAGTGAAATAAGAATGAATATGAAATAACAGAGAGAACAAACTTATAACACCGTAGTGATGGAATTAGGAATCTCCGGATTACTTTGTATTAATTCTCGAAAAGAGACAGTCTCTATTACAATCAATCAAAAAGGTCCAGCCTTTTTTCTTTCTTCAAAATGTATATTTATACAAATTTTTATGCGCTAGAATCTCAAAAGTTCCAAAGTTTTTTGGTTACAATCAAAGGAGCCGAAACGTTTCATTTCTTTATCTCTATTCTCATTTGGTACTCGAAACCTGCCTCTTCGCATGCTCCGTGCAAATAACGCACTTCTCCACCAGCTGTGATATCAACTTAGATGGCTCTTCTTGATTATTTGCCTCAAAAATATAGCAGTCTTTCATCAATAGAGGCAACTTTCCTTCCGCCTGTTGATGTTTGGTATTGATAGAGCATAACAATATACTTGGTTTAATTAGCCATTTGTCTATTTGCACTATGTCTGTTTGAGTTATTTGTGATATTTTGGCTAATTCTATTTCTTCATTTTCCTTGATATTTAGCATATATTTAGCTGTATTGATCTGACCCAATATCTCCATGCCACTTTCACTATCGGAACCCAACCAAATCTCACTTAACAAACCAAACATTTCTTCACAAGATTTCCTTAGCTTCATAGCTTGTTGTTTGCCTTCAGATATATTTCACTCCCATTATTTCAACAAGATATTACCCCTGGTCTGCTCTGCGATGGGAAAACTAGAACTACTACTTGTTTCCCTTCTTGTTGTGGCTATAATAGCCTCCTAGAACGCCACCCGAGCTACTTTGACTCCCCTTTATTAAAGAGAGAGGTTTTCCAACATCCGATCAATGAGTTGGAAGTTGCTTTGAATTGTGTCTACTTTAACAAGAAGACCCTACTGCGTCGCTGATAACATTTTTTTGATCTCTATTGTTTGGGATTGAAATATCCCAATATCGATTACCAGGCTTTCGATGAATTCTAGTTTGACCCGAAGCTGGTCTTTCAGTTCTCCCTGTTGGCTTATCTGAGTCTGACTCATCTGAACCATCAACTATGTCTATTCGAGATCACCTTTAAGGCGCTCGACTTCTTTTTGATCTGCTATTCTTGCTTGCTCTAAAGTCACACTTGCCTGCTCTTTAGCAGCAGCCTCTACTGTAGCTAGTTTAGCCTCTAGCGTTTTGATCAAACGATTTTTTCATTTTAGCTGATCGTTTAGGGTCTTGACTGAATATTGGTTCGTGGTGGCGAAATCCCCCAATGTTCCTACTATTTGCATCACAAATTCTTCTTTCTTCATATTTCTCCCATCATTTAAAATTTTAAATTTCTTAGAGACAACACCTGCCTCTTGGTAGAGTTCTTGTCTCACAACCACTTCCCTCTTCTTATCAAAGAAGAATTCATTCGAAGGTATCTCTTCTACTGATATAGGTGTCAATTTTTCACCCAAAATCCAACTTGTGTCTAGGATATCCTTTGCATACTATAGGGGGGTAATGGATGCGATGGGATTGCTGACCTGTTTAGAAGATTTCCCTGGAGTAATGACCGAAGTTGGATGGCTTGGAGGATCAGAAGCCTCAGCTTCCTGTTTCGAGCCCCTAGCTTGCTCTTCTTTATCTTGTTGTTCTTCTTGGCCAGGTGTTGAATCTTTGGAGCCTTCGGCCTTTGTTTTCTGCACCTCTATGATCATTGGATTCTCACCCTGTAATATTTGAGGAAGGCAACTCCACCTATGCTCTTGGAATATAACAACATCAACCCTATCTTCAGGTGATAGGGCTTGTATTCAATCCAAAACGTCATCATAAGATTTCACGCCTCGAAAAATATCATCATGAGGTGAATTCTCGTGCTCAAATATTTTAAGGGCATAGTTGGCCAAATGATTACTCACGACCCTGTGTGGATCATGTTTCTTGAATTCGATGTGAACCAAATTTATATCTTATAGGGCTGCTGCCTCGGCCTTTGCATGCATGAAGTCTAATAATGAATAGGTGTTTAAATGAATAGGAAAAGGTGGTCATACCTTTTTTGAAAACCCTCTCAGTTCTTTACTTATACCGCCAATTATGGTTTGCCTAGAGATCTCACGACAATCCAGCCTGTCGGGTATAAGTAAGGGTAAGGCATGCGGAGGGATGGAAGGGCCAAAAACCCCAATGTATGAAAATTCTTTCTGCACGTACCAATCGGCCACTCTGCTTAAATTTTCCATGATGCTATCCAATATCCTGGGTGGGGGATTACCAAAGATGGAAACATGCATCGGTACCAATACCCAGTTGAAGATTTCGTATACGAAATCTGAAGCCTTGTCCTCCCAAAGTTTAGAATGGTATACATGGAGTGGCTCAGCATCCGATGGAGCCCAGCTCCAATTCATAAAGGGAAAAGGCGCCATGGAACATACTGTGTCCATGAGGTATGTGGACATAAAAAATGAAGCAACTTTCCTGCTCTCTTTTTGCATCCAATATTTTGTAATCCGACTAGTCAGACTATCTGATAACATTTTGGCCTAGTCGAAAGAAGAGCCTTCTGCTACTGTGTACATCAAAAGCACCCATGGGAGGAAAAAATGTGTGGTGTCTTCCCTCCCGTACAATCTACAGGTCATCATCGCTACGTATTTGAACTGTGGTTCCAAAGAAGATATGGAATAAATTCCATTGATGTCTGCCCTGAACTTCGCTAGGTGTGAGACCCAATTGTTGATCAAATCAGATAAAATTTTCACGTATTTCTCGCATTCCTTCTATTTAAAACCCTCTAGAAACTCTGCATTGTATGTGACGTCCGACGTGGGAGGTAACTTGTACATCGTCTGTAAGTTTTCTGGTCTAAAGGTCCCAACAGTGACCTTCTGCTCGCTGATGATAGTTCTGGTAGGGATGTCTACATGATCTAGCGCCCATTAGATCATGTTAGAGTAAGGTAGAAGGCGTGGCCTGGCCACTAATTTGTGCATCTCTGCCTGGACGACGATCTTGTATTTAGTAGTGATGTCGTCTTTCTCGTTGTCACTGGAATCATCCGAATAGTTCACCAAATCTGATTGCAAAGCCTCTGAGACGTATGACCAGGTTCATATGGAATCAACGCTTCGAGGTGAAGTATCTGAAACATTATCAGAACCTTTTCCTGAAACCTCAGCGCTTGCCTTGGATGCTTTTTGCGGGGCCATGATAGGGGATTGTAACTTAGCTCTTCTGCAATAAAAATGTATATACATATATAAGTTAGCTTACTGAGAAAAACTTCTTTGCATGGGATAGAAATGAACTTTATGAATAAAATAGGAAGTAAAAGATCTATATCTTCGATCATTTAACATATCGATGTCCTTACGAACAGAACGGTCCAATCATATTTAGATAAATATTTTGGCAATAAAAACCATATCCTTACTTTGTCGTTTCGCCTTATTTCCAATTAATGCCATAAAATTCAACAGTTTGTGGCACAAGTTGGTGCAAGGAACATTTGAAATTACCTCATAAACTGCGCATTATTATCATTTGCTTTAAACATTGATTATGTTGGCTTGGCTTCCTTAATCAGGATTTAAATCAACATTTCGACGTTCGCCGTATCGGGACTTTTAACTCTAACCTTTTGAGCCTCTAAAACCCGAGATTGTGATGATTAGATTTAATTAAGCAAGGACATAACTAGGATTAAGTGTTTTAATTGATTATTCTTTAATTTATATCGCGACTTCACGATTCGGGACTTCAAAGGTATAGTTTCTGGGAGGAATGTATCCCGAGTCACGAAATCCCGAGAAACTTAAATCATGATCAAAACTAATCAACCCTGACTCTAACCTGGGTTACTTAGGTAAGAGTTTCGTGGCTTCATCTTTTGGAGTTTTAGCAGTAATGTTTTAGGAGAGAGTGAACACTGAGATGCGAAATCCTGACAACACTTAACTGGGGTTTACATGGTCTCACTCTTAGCTTTCACCTGAGGTAAGCTTTTAAAACTTTTCACGATCTCACACATTGGGGTTTGTAAATATTGTGACTTGTAACTCCCGAAGAGAGATATTCCAAGGTAAAAAAAGAAACAACCTTCGTTTAACAATAAAAAGTGGTGACTTATGAAACATCACATCCCCCTCTATTTTGCATGTCGAGACTACTGAGATTTTCAGTAGGTGAATGTCATGAAGCGAAAAAGAACTCAAGAACTGACATTAAAAAAAAACAGATTTGAACCAAATGAAAAAGGTGGCTCCAACATAGGCTCCAACTAGGGATCCCGTTTTTCTGTGAGGTGGGAAGAACAGTAGACCACATGCATGTATTGGGCAAATGGAGTCACTAGTTTCACTTCTGTGAAACTTGCTTTAGGGAAAAAATAAACAGAAGGAAGAAAAGATTTTTGTCTTTCATTGCTGTAAGGATTTTCAATACTCAAATATGTTTCTCACTCAGTTACAGTCCCTTTCACAACTTTCTCTTTCTCTTTACTGAGTTTAGGTCTGCATTAAGACAAATCAAAACAGTTCTAGGAACTCCAATAGATCTTGCAGTTTTTGGCTTACAGCCAACAAAATTTATTGCATTTTATTTATTTTTAATTGAGGAGTCCCGTCTGGACTTAGGATGTGGATCCAGTCTCGAGAAATTTGATTACCAAAGCCGAGTGAAATTCATGTATAACAGCCTTACAGATATCTCAGATATTTCTTCACTGCCAGCGGGGCTGTTCAGTACCCCGATAAAGTTATCTGCCCCTTTTTTGTTGAATTTCCTTTCACCACTTCGAAATGTATTTATGCATTAAAATGTTGAGACGAGGGAAATCATTTCTGAATTTCCTTTCATTGTCTCTTCAGACTAGATGTACAATTAGATATGACTTTCCTTTCATCATCTGTCTTATAATTTTCTTGTTAGAATACGAAGTGGGGGCAATCAGATTGTATGAGGGGTGATATCTGCGTAATATTTTGCAATGTAGGTCTGTCAACTTAATTTGATTACTCGGTGCCAACCTTCCTTTGACTATCACAACACCTTGGTCCATAGGGAAAAAAAAAAGGGGGAAACATTTTTCTGGGAGTTTTCCTTCGAGTAAGCCTTAACCCTTCGAAACTGTTGAAAAACCTAGAAACATCAAGATCCACCTATGCATAACTTGTTTAGTAAGAGACTGAGGAGTTGTGAAGACCAGCCTTCTTTCCAAAATACGCTTACATCTTTCAAAGTTTAAACATAATATCTTCTCCCTACGTATATAAATCCGAAACGACATTTGGCATTTTTAAGAAGACAAATCTGAAGACCGGAAGAAAGGTGACGGACAAATGTTTGTATGTTGAGGGGCAGGGGTCGAAAATTAAAACCGCTTTTTTGAAAACCCTTCCCCGGAGATGCTTCACTTTATGTTTTCTTTAACTACCACCTATCTGTGTTTTAAGTTAAAATTATTAGGATCCAGAGCAAGTAATTGTACTTTTTAATAATCAATTAAGTAAAAACATTAGATTCATGGGACCTTTATGGTGTTTTGGAGATCTCTTCTTTCTTAAGGAACTGAATTTTCAGGAGTTCGTACCTTTACCTTACCATTTTTAAAATAACTGAAAACCATTTCTGTCACATGTTTTCAGCGAATGCAAATCTTCGATACATGACCTTCCGTTTTCTCCCTTCGTTCATTTAGTTTGCAAACTGAAATCCTGTAAACATAAAGAGTGTCCTTTAAAAGAGTTAAATGTACTTGAAAATCGTGTATCTCTATTTATATTAACCTAATTAATAAAAATTGAAAACTTACCTCAAGGGAATCATGAAATAGAAAGAAAATACAAACCGGTATATACAATGGAAAACCTTGGAGAACCAATTATTTCATGTAGTGTTTTAGATAACGCACGTTGACAGGGGTGTTGAAGATTTTACCATCCAGATTTTCTAATAAAAATGATTTTTTTCCTTCATAAGTTGCGACTCTAAATGGTCCATACCAAATATGATCAAATTTACCGTGTTTCGCCGAATCTTCCTTCCTAGCATCCCATATTAATACCAAATCACATGGAAGAAACTCTTTGTCTTTTGTCTTGCGGTCAAATAACGTTTTCATGTCGTCTTGATATTTTTGCAATCTTTCGTCCACCTCGACCCTGTGTTGTTGTAATTCGATCAGCTGATTTATTCTCCTTGTGACGTGGTTTGGTTCTTCTTTCTCATCTTTCCATAGTTTCATTAAAGTAAGTGCCAAGTTTATGGGTAATACCACGTCAGTTCCATATACCATCTGGAAAGGAGAAATGCCGATGGATTTTTTCGTGCCAATCTGATTTGCCCATAGTGCGTATTTTAAATGTACATGCCAAGATCTCTTGTTCTCATTCAACACTTTCTTAATTATGTTGAGCAGACTCTTGTTTGAAGATTCATCCAGTCCATTTCCTTGGGGATAATATGCCGTAGAATGGTCGAGTACAATATTGTATTTTTGGCAAAAACTGATCATAGCCATAGATTTAAAAGCCTGAGCATTATCTGTTACTATTTTTTGGGGGCAGTTGAATCTAGATAAAATATTTTCTTCTAGGAAATCTATTACCACAGAATCTGTAGCCCTCCTGGTAGGAATAGCCTCTACCCATTTAGTAAAGTAATCTGTGGCGGTTAGGATCCATTTGTGTTGAGCGATGGAATGGGGGTTAATTTCGCCTATAAAATCCAGTCCCCACTGCTGAAAAGGAGCCTCTATTTTGACTAGAACTAAAGGTAATGTTGGGAGTTTATGATTGCCTGTGAACAGTTGGAAAGGGTCACAACCCCTAACTTTGGCATTTACATCCAAGAAAAGTTTAGGCCAATAATGCCCTACCCTCAGGATTTTATAAGTTGTGGCTCTCCAAGCATGATGTCCCCCACACACTCCTTCATGGAATTCACTTATGACCTTCTCTGTTTCAGATTCAACCAAATAAACCAACAGGAAGCCAAGTGGGTCCTTCCAAAACAATTTACCTTCATATATACAGTATTTGACCGCATGTAGTTTTAGCGTTCTAGCTTTGGATGGAGATAAATCACTTGGGCACTTTAAAGTCAGTAGGTAGGATACTATGTTTTTGTACCAGTCAGAGGATGTAAAATTATCTTTGATTATGACTTCACTCATTTTCTCGTAGAGATCGTTCATATATTCATCTTCTCCACATCCCTGTATGTTATTTATGTTGAGGGCTCTGAAATTGGATTCAGCTAAGAGTTCATCCAAACCTTGACCCTTTATCAGCTTCGTCGGCTTTATTTCCAGATCAAATTCTTGAATTTTTGCGAGCCATTGTCCCCTTCTGCCATCACTATCAGGCTTCACTAAAATGTCTTTTACAGACCTAGTAGGTACATACGTGATTATCTTGGAATGCAATACATAATTCCTAAAAGCCTTTAATGCCTTTACCATAGCATATGCTTGTTTTTCCATTATATCATATTTTAGTTCCGCATCTCTGAGACTTTTGCTGAAAAAGGCTATCGGTTGTTCGAAACCTTCCTCATTTTTCTGGAGGAGCACCACGGCAATAGTGTGCTCGGAAGAAAATGAGAAAATGAGAAAATTATTTAGATAGTCGGGGCTTGCCAGTACAGGTGCCTCTCTTATAACCCTCTTGATATGTGCAAATGATTCTTTGGCCTCTGTTGTCCATTTTACCTCGTTGTTTTTTCTTTAACATACCTATGATTAATTTCACAATTTCAGCGAAGTTTGGGATAAACCTTCTCAAAAAGCTTATCTTTCCTAAGAATGACTGGATTTCCTTTACATTTCTAGGAATATTTATCGTGTCTATATCATAAACCCTGCTGGGATCAATTTTAATTCTGTCTCGAGACACAATATGGCTCAGGAGTTTACCTTCTCGCATGGCGAAGTGAGACTTTTTAGGGTTTAAAGACAGACCGTACCTGCGACATTTTTTGAAAGTCTGTTTGAGATGTATTAAAAGGTCTTCGTCATACTTAGAAAAAACGGTTAGATCATCGACGTAGATAACTACAAACTTGTCTCTTTCTCCGACGAAAGCGATATCCATAGCACGCTGGAAAGTGGCACCTGCATTCATTAGACCAAAAGGCATTTTATCATACATGAATGTACCCCAGAGTGTAGTGAAAGCTGCTTTTTCTTTATCTTGTTCGTTTACAACAATTTGATTGTACCCAGAGAAACCATCAATCATAGACATCCTATTTTCTTTGACTACCTTTTCTAAGACATGATCCATTTTAGGTAAAGGATAGTTGTCTTTTAGGGAATATTTATTCAAATTTCTTAAATCAACACACAGTCTAATCTCTCCACTCTTTTTTCTAACCAAGACCAGGTTTTCGACCCAACCGAAGTATCTCAGTGGTACTATTATTTTCACGTCTAAAATCTTCTTGACTTCTCTTTCGACTACGGGTAATAAGATAGGGTTGATTTGTCTAAGATTTTGCCTAAAGGGTTTGATACCAGGCTTCAGAGGTATCTTGTGTTCAATCACGGTAGTGTCATCAGTCCTAAGCTCTTCGTAAGACCAAGCGAAAACATCTTTATATCATGCAAGAAAATCTTTATAATTATTTTTCACCTCAGGAGGAAGATACTTTGATATTTTCACCATCCTGGGTTCTTCTTTTATCCCTATATCGCAATCTTCGACCTCTTCTGGTTGGGGTTGAAGAGTAGATTTTAAAGGCATGTCATTTTGATCGAAAAGTCTCTCCAGGKGGATTAGTCCCTTTGGAATCTRATTATTTTTTAAAACTAACATGCGATGGTTGGAAATTTTTTCTCGGAACTCCTGAGGGTCTTCTCCTTCTTGCATGATCCACATGTGATCATTTTGATTCTCTTGATTGATGTGACTTTCAGAAAAGTCACCCACTGCTTTGAGGAACTTTCTGATTTGTTTGTCATCTTCAAAAACCTGCCAGTGTTGTATGTTTTTCAGGATGGATGGTCTATGCCTTACCTCTATATGGTATTTTAATTTAAAAGCTATGGGGGGAGCGAAATTCGAGGCTGCCTTGGCTAACGAATCGGCCTACAAATTTTTGGCGCGTGGTATGAAGTGGATATTTCCAGACGAGAAGAAATTTTCCATTAGATCCCAGGCACAATTTCTATATGCTCTCAATCTCAGGTGTTTGGACTGGTATTGTCGATTTATCTGTTTGACTATCAACTCAGCATCTCGATATACTTCCAGGTTCTTTATGTTCAGTTTCTTGGTAGCTTCCAATCCTAATACTAAGGCTTCATTTCACATACATTGTTAGTGTAGTCTATGTCCCATTGAAGCCTGTAAGAAAAAGGGACGACAAACCTATTTTCAGGTGCCACAAAGAGTTCTCCTGCACCAACTCCTTCACATGATAGAGCACCGTCAAAAAACATTTTCCAGATCCCTGTACTATGCATATTTTCATAATCTTTCTTGTCTATGTAGTTTTAATCTGTGCAACTATCTATACCATCATCAAAAGACAAAATACAATTTCCTAGATCTTGATCAACAATGTAAACAGGAAAATTGTTAGGATTCTGAGGATCGCTCACGGTATAGGCTAACCTCGTTTCCCTGTATAACCTAGTAAGTTGCCCACCAAATACATGAATTGTGGCATAAGTCATGTCCAGTTGAAGGGATCCCCCAAGTTTGTCTCCCCACGACCTTGATAACAGTAATCCATATTTTGGGGGGATATCAACAATAACTACATCCATCAGAACACTTTTGACTGGGACCTGTGCAAGGGTGACTACTAAATCTTTTATCATACCTAATCACTTGACTCTTCTTGAATCAAAAGAGTAGAGATCTCCGTAAGGTCGGGTGATCTCGAGGCCTAGTCTATCCATAATAGCTTTGGGCATCACATTATGTGAAGCTCTGGAATCTAGCATGCAGTAATGAAGCAGTCGATCATGCACATTTAGGGTGATATAGAAAGGGGAAATGGTGTCTCTGGCACCCTCGAAATGTGGACCGAAAGTGATATTTGGCTTGTCATATTCCAAATTTATTTCGTCTGATTTACTTTCTTGATCCGAACAACCTATCACCTTGGTTATTTGTTTTCAATATGAAGGGTTTTTTGCTAATTCAATCAACGGAATTGGTATTTTGATCCTATTTATTTCATTTTCGACACTAAAACCACCGCCACCATTGTCCATTTCCCTGGTTAAAACCTCGAGCTCTTTCTTCTCTAACTTATTTGTCTGAGTTGACTTATTACTCATGAGATTTCTTACCAGTGAGGGTGTCTCAGTTGTCTTGATTTCCCTAGTTTGGGTCTCAACTTCCTTCATTTTGAGGTTCAATGAGTCTGCCTCCTTTGTTTTTTTGTTGGATGTTTCAGTCCCTTTCAGGGCAGGCACATATATTTCACCTCTAGGGAGAATTTTCTTCGGTTGAGGAATCGACATAGGTTTGTTTATAGACCTCAAGTCATACCTCGATCGGACCCCAACTGTCATGGAATCAGACATTTCTTGACATACAACGAAGTCATTGTTGTTTATATCATCTTCTTCATTTGACGGTTGGGGTGTGTTCAATGACCTCTCATAATATTCTTTAGTTACGTAGGGTTGAATGCAGCCGTCGCCCAAATTTTTCACGTCTCCTTCAAGTCCCTTGAAATCTTCCAGGTCATTTCCTCCTATAAAATTTTCATTTTTTAAAGGGGTTTGGATTTTCCGATCTTCATTTTTAACCTGCCTTTGTTGATTTTGAGGGTTGGGGTTTCTTTTGAATTCTCTTTTAATGAAAGTATCACTCTTGGATTGGTCTATCTCCATTCTGGAAATCTTATTCGACAATTCTTTAATTACCCTAGCCATATCATCCATTTTGTCGTCTGTAGATCCATTAGATCCTGAGGGTCCCACTTGTTCCCTAAAACGTCTGGTTTCTCTGTTCCCTGTTTCTATCCTAGATTTCAACTTACCAGAGGCCATCATGTTGGATTCAATTTCTACAACATCATCCTGCATTCGGGTTAAGGTATCCCCCCGCCTTTCTCTTAAGAGAAGGGAGAAGTCGGGTTTGAAAGCTCCTACGAAGGTTACTTTGGCTGTAGGTTGGGAGGGTTTGACTTCAGTTGGGATGTTATTATACAATTTATTAAATCTTTGGATAAATTCCATAATTGTTTTTGCATTCCTTTTCTTTAAAGATCCGAACTCAGTTAGATAATATAAATGGTCTCTTCTCTCACCCCATTATCTAAGAAAGGCATCTTCTAAGGCATCGTAAGATAGGATAGACCCTGCGAGTAGGCTTCAAAACCAGGTTCGTACCTATCCTTCAAAATTTTGAACATATAATCTCGAATAAACATCTTCATGTTCTAGACCTAGAATATCAACGAACTGATCGAAGAAATTTATATGTTCGGCTGTAGTTAAGTCCCCTTCCGCTGTAAATTTTGGTAAATTTTTTATATAATTTTCAGGAAGGTCATGAAGAGGTGCGGGTAGGACTAAAGGTTCATATCTCATAGCCAATTTAGTGAAAACTCTGGGGGGCGGAGGAGGCGCTTGGCCCCCCACTCCTCCTGCAGCGACCACCATTGGTATTACCTGACGGGGATAGGGTGTGTTATATAGCGGGTTCTGGAAGACTAAAACTAGATTCTTAGCTTCTTCAGAAGATGAGAGAAGCGAAGATGAGTGAATGGAGACACGAGGACTTGGCTCTTCGGATTTGTAGGAGACGTAATCAGGGGATCCCACGAGTGTGAGATTTGAGTATATAGTATAATCTTCGAGACTTGGTGAGGTCAAGAAGTTTGAAAGGAGAGTTGGCGGGATATCAATTGTTGATAAATTTATTGCCGGGTTTTTACCTTTGTGTCCGACAGAGGTTTTCGAAAGGATTTCACTTTTAATCACAGAGTTGAATAAAAATGAATTAGTGGTTTTGGGAGGTGTACTATGTGAATTTGAAGGTTCACAAGAACTTTTGGTCTTGGGTTGCGGGTGTTTAAGCTGATAGACTGCAGTAGTCAGCTTAAGAGAACCTCTAGCTTTTAGTATTTTTTCAAGATCTTAAACAGGCGTGGTCTACTTGTTCTCTGGATTTTGTCTAGTATTCCTTCGAACGAATGCCAGCTTACTTATACGTAGAGTCGCCAAGTGAAATATAAGAAAATCCTTTAGAAAGTGCTCACTCTATTTTCACTATCAAAGGGTGAAACTTGAAAATATGTCATTCTTCCCAGGGAAAAGGTTTCGTAACTTAGTCCCCGATAACGGTGCCAAAAAGATGTTGTTCCAGAGTCTGTACTTAAGGCTTTAAAAATTACAGTGACTAGGCATCCAAAATTTAGTAAGATGTAGAAAGGGAGGAGGGTATACCTTCAGGAAAGGAAGCTAGGGTTGATTTTTAGGTTGTCGTTGTCTGGCTTCCAACTATTCCTAGATTTTTATATCCCTTTCAATTTCAGCCCATGAACATTCAAGCTCTACCCGGGTGTTAGTCGTTTTAAGTATGGTATCAAAGAGATTTAAAGTGACATGGGTTTGATCTGTCAAGCCAGTTTCAATATTGGGTTATCTTACAATAGGGGCAGTCATAGAGGAACAAAAAAATTTAAAGAAAACCAATTTTTTTTTATGCTGTATCAATTTGATTTTATAAAAGAGAACTTTAGAAATCAATATTAAAAGCAAAACACAAAACAAAGGCCTTTTTCCATAACTGTGTTATATTTGAAATAAATGGTGTATGAATTATGGGAAAAACATTAAGTTGTCTATAGAATAAGGCTCCTATCAAGAGAGAATCTCACTCTGTAAGTAGAAGAAGAAAATAAGATGAGAAATGGTCCGATGAAGTATAAAATATGACAACCTAAAGATTCACAGGTCTTGTACCTGCTAGTAGCCAATGCAAAGGAAAAACTGTAAACAATAGATAGCTAAATATTAATCACTGCAGTAGAAGTTTTACTAAATTGCAATGCAACCTTCATCAAATGTATATAAGTGAAATAAGAATGAATATGAAATAACAGAGAGAACAAACTCATAACACATTAGTAACGGAATTAGGAATCTCTGGATTGCTTTGTGTTAATTCTCGAAAAGAGACAGTCTCTATTACAATCAATCAAAAAGGTCCAACCTTTTTTCTTTCTTCAAAATGTATATTTATACAAATTTTTATGCACTAGAATCTCAAAATTTCCAGAGGTTTTCTGTTACAATCAAAGGAGCTGAAACGTTTTGTTTCTTTATCTTTGTTCTCATTTGGTACTCGAAACCTACCTCTTCGCATGCTCTGTGCAAATAACGCACTTCTCCACCAGCTGTGATATCAACTTAGATGGCTCTACTTGATTATTTGCCTCAAAAATATAGCAGTCTTTCATCAATAGCGACAACTTTCCTTCCACCTGTTGATCTTTGGTATTGATAGAGCATAACAGTATAATTGGTTTAATTAACCATTTGTCTATTTGCACTATGTCTATTTGAGTTATTTGTGATATTTCGGCTAATTCTCTTTCTTCATTTTCTTTGATATTTAGCATATATTTAGTTGTATTGATCTGACCCAATATCTCCATGCCACTTTCACCATCGGAACCCAACCAAATCTCACTTAACAAACTGAAAATTTCTTTGCAAGATTTCCTTAGCTTCATAGCTTGTTGTTTGCCTTCGGATATATTTCGCTCCCATTATTTCAACAAGATATTACCCATGGTTTTCTCTGCAATGGGAAAACTAGGACTACTGCTTGTTTCCCTTCTCGTTGTGGCTATAATAGCCTCCTGGATCGCCACCCGAGATACTCCGACTTCCCTTTCTTTAAGAGAGATTTTTTCCAACATCTGATCAATGAGTTGGAAGCTGCTTTGAATTGTTTCTACTTTAACAAGCAGACCCTATTGCACCGCCGATAACCTTTTTCTGATCTCTATTGCCTGGGATTGAAATATCTCAATATCGATTCCCTGGCTTTTAGCGAATTCTAGTTTGGCCCAAAGCTGGTCTATCAATTCTCACTGCTGGCTTATCTAAGTCTGACTCGTCTAAACCATCGACTGTGTCTGTTTGAGATCGACTTTAAGTCGCTCGATTTCTTTTTGATCTTCTATTCTTACTTGCTCTAAAGTCGGACTTGACTGCTCTTTAGCAGCAACCTCTGTTGTAGCTAGTTTAGCCTCTAGCATCTTGATCAAATGATTTTTTCATTTTAGCTAATCTTTTAGGGTCCCGACTGAATATTGGTTCGTGGTGGCGAAAGACCCCAATGTTCATGCTATTTGCGTCTCAAATTCTTCTTTCTTCATATTTCTCCCATCAGTTAAAATTTTAAATTTCTTAAAGACAACACCTACCTCTTGGTAGATTTCTTGTCTCACAACCACTTTCCTCTTCTTATCAAAGAAGAATTCATTCGAAGGTAGCTCTTCTACTGATATAGGTGTCAAATTTTCACCCAAAATCCAACCTACATCCAGGATCTCCTTTGCAAACTATAGGGGGTTAATGGAGATGATGGGATTGTCGACCTATTTAGAATATTTCCTGGGAGTAATGAATGAAGTTGGCTCGCTTGGAGGATCGGAAGCCTTGGCTTCCTGTTTCGGGCCCCCAACTTGCTCTTCTTTACCCTATTGTTCTTCTTGGACAAGTGTTGAATCTTTGGAGCCTTCGGCCTTTGTTTTCTGCACCTCTACGGTCATTGGATTCTCACCTCGTAATACTGGAGGAAGGCAAATCCACCTATGCTCTTGGAATCTAACAAAATCGGCCCTCTCTTTGGGTGACAGGGCTTGTATTCGAACCAAAACTTCATCATAAGATATCACGCCTCGGAAAATATCATCATGAGGCAAATTCTCGTGCTCAAATCTTTTAAGTCCACACCTGGCCAAAGGATTACTCACGACCCTATGTGGATCGTGTTTCTTGAATTCGATGTGAACCAACTTTATATATTCTAGGGCTGCTACCTCGACCTTTGCATGCCCGAAGTCTAATAATGAATAGGTGTTTAAATGAATAGGAAAAGGTGGCCATACCTTTTTTGAAGACCCTATCAGTTCTTTTCTTATACCACCAATTACCATTTGCCTGGCGATCTCACGACAAGCCATCCTGTCAGGTATAAGTAAGGGTAAGGCATGCAGAGGGACGGAAGCGCCGAAAACCCTGATGTATGAAAATTCTTTCTCCACAAACCAATCGGCCACTCTTCTTAAATTTGTCGTGATGCTATTCGATATCCTAGGTGGCGGATTACCGAAGATGGCAACATGCATCAGTACCATTACCCAGTTGAATATTTCATATAAGAAATCTGAAGCCTTGTCCTCCCAAATTTTAGAATGGTATATATGGACTGGCTCAGCATCCGATGGAGCCTAGCTCCAATTCATCAAGGGAAAAGGCGTCATGGAACATACTGTATCCATGAGGTATGCAGACATAAAAAATGAAGCAACTTTCCTGCTCTCTTTCTTCGTCCGATATTCTATAATCTGACTGGTCAGACTATCTGATAACATTTTGGCCCAGTCAAAAGAAGGGCCTTCTGCTACTGTGTACATCAAAGGCACCCATGGGAGGAAAAAATGCGTGGTGTCTTCCCTCCCGTACAATCTACGGGTCATCATTGCTACGTATTTGAACTGTGGTTCCAAAGAAGATATGGAATAAATTCCATTGTTGTCTGCCCTGAACTTCGTTGGGTTTGAGACCCAATCCTTGATCAAATCAGATAAACTTTTTGCGTATTGCTCACATTCCTTCTGTTTAAAACCCTCTAGAAACTCTGCATTGTATGTGAAGTCCGATGTGGGAGGTAACTTGTACATCGTCTGTAAGTTTTCTGTCTAAAGGTCCCAATAGTGACCTTCTGCTCACTAATGATGGTTCTGGTAGGGATGTCTACATGATCTAGCGCCCATTAGATCATGTCATAGTAAGGCAGAGGGCATGGTCTGGCCGCTACTTTGTGCATCTATCCCTGGACGACAATCTTGTATTTGGTATTCATATCATCTTTCTCGTTGTCATTGGAATCGTTTGAACAGTTCACCAACTCTGATTGCAAAACCTATGAGACGTATGACCAGGTTCGTACGAAATCAACGCTTTGAGGTGAAGTATCTGAAACATTATCAAAACCTTGTCCTAAAACCTTGGCGCTTGCCTTGGATGCTTTTCGCGGGGCCATGACAGGGGATTGTAACTTAGCTCTTCTGTAATAAAAATGTGTATACATATAGAAGTTAGCTTACTGATAAAAACTTCTCTGTGCGAGATAGAAATGAACTTTATGAATAAAATAGGAAGCAAAAGATCTATATCTTCGACGATTTAACATATCGATGTCCTTACGAACAGAACGGTCCAATCATATTTAGATAGATATTTTGGCAATAAAAACCATATCCTTACTTTGTCGTTTCGCCTTATTTCCAATTAATGCCATAAAATTCGATGGTTCGTGGCATAAGCTGGTGCAAGGAACATATGAAATTACCTCGTAAATTGTGCATTATTATCATTTTCTTTAAAATTGATTACGCTGGCTTGGCTTCCTTAATCAGGATTTAAATCAACATTTCAGCGCTCGCCGTATCGGGACTTTTAGCTCTAACCTTTTGAGCCTCTAAAACCCGAGATTGCAATGATTAGATTTAATTAAGCAAGGACATAACTAGGATTAAGTGTTTTAATTGATTATTCTTTAATTTATATCGCGACTTCGCGATTCGGGACTTTGAAGGTATAGTTTCCGGGAGGAATGTATGTCGAGTCGCAAAATCCTGAGAAACTTAAATCATGGTCAAAACTAATCAACCCTGACTCTAACCTGGGTTACTTAGGTAAAAGTTTTGTGGCTTTGTCTTTCTGAGTTTTAGTGGTAATGTTTTAGGAGAGAGTGAACGTCGAGACGCGAAATCCCGACAACACTTGACTTGGGTTTACATGGTCTCACTCTTAGCTTTCACCTGACGTAAGCTTTTAAAACTTTTCGTGACCTCGCACATCGGGGTTTGTAAATATTGTGACGTGTAACTCCCGAAGAGCGATATTCCGAGGTACAAAAAGCAAAAACCTTCGTTTAACGATAAAAAGTGGTGACTTATGAAAAATCACATCCCTCGCTATTTGGCATGTCAAGACTACTGATATTTTCAGTAGGCGAATGTAACGAAGCGAAAAAAAACTCAAGAACTGACATTAAAAAAAATTAGATTTGAACCAAATGAAAAAGGTGGCTCCAACACCATACACTGGCAATTTTTTGTTGAAATTACCGATACAACTAAGAGGGGGGGTGAATCAGTTGTATTTGAGATTAAACAATTTTAAGTCTGTTAAAACATTCTTAAACTTTCTTCAAGTGATCATCAACATTATACAACATATGGACAGTAAAAGTAAAAAGCATAAACTACACATAAGGTATACACAGAGACAGATTTTCACGAGGAAACCCATAAAGGGAGAAAACATCTTCTTCTTCGAAATGATAGGCAGTCTTTTAAGTTTTGTACATCATCTTTAATTGAGCACCAACTCAATGCGAGGCTGCTACCTCTATTTTACAAGCTGCAACTTGTTTGAGAGCACCAACTCTTTGGTTTCTCTAGCACCCGCTAGAAGGAAGCACCAACTCCCTG
>SNQJ01S0002303.1:522001-540797 GCA_010110895.2 Picea sitchensis | reverse complement strand
CTTAAGAATGTTGCAGTGCTGAAATCCCCAAATTCTAAACCAAAGAGTATTTACTTAGCAATGCGAACACAGATGCACGTCAATAGATCTCGTCGGTTTAATTTGTTTATGTTTTTGTTTATGTTCCCCAAGGGTTAGGTATTCAAGGGTTCTACAGACAAGGGTTTTCCCTGTGCTACAACTCTCTGATATATGTGCGGGGTCAAACAATAGTACTCGGCCCAATATCTCAGGGCACTAACTAAGTAGGATAGACCGTACCCTTAGCCATACTACTCGACTACCCAGGTACTAGAGAGTATCTTCCCGAGTGCTGTTCTCGGTGACACTATAGCAGTCTGACAGCCGATAGGTTTATCTAAAGAGGGCTTAAGGAAATCTAGGCCGATTCGTACACAGGTGCTGTTTGATGCACTACCACTCGAAGGGGTACCAAAAGGGGTTACAAGGGTGGCCAACAGATGTGAGCTTAAGAACCACATGTATTTCCTGCGTGTATGAATCCCTCAACCGTGGGTTTATGTGCGTAACGACATATCTCTGTGGCTTAAAGACGCCGAAATACGTCTCTACCTTGAAAAAAAAATACCCACAATTTCTGCCAAGGAAAGTGCTCTGATACCACTTGCAAGATACCAAATATATAAAATATGCAGAACATAAATGAAATGCTAGAAATGGCAGAATAACAGTAAAATATCCATCATAATCTTCACAATACACAGAAATGATATATGAAATAGCAATAGAAATATCACTTTGATTCAGATAGCAATGTTCACAGGCCTCTTCGAGGGGGAAACCTCCAGTCGAGCAGTGCTATGTTACAATAATCTCCAAGCTAGGGTTCTCATACCCTCACCTCTTATTTATACTAAATATGTCTATTAAGAGAAGCATCTAGAGGAAGATCCTTCTAGAAGCAGAATCTTCTATTAGGTCTTCTTACATTCGCCTTATTCTATTTTATTGAAAGGCCTTATTAATATTGACATTTATTACATCCGAATACATTGATCTACCTATGTGCGGGTTAGGACCTTAACACAAATGCAAACAATAATCTATGTTGGGTTGTAGTTGTCTTCTTCAAAAAATGGGCACATGTTTTGTTATTTAGAAGTTCATTCCTCTTCTTGATCAATTTATATTTGTCAAAAATTCTTGATCCTATTGGATCATGAGAGGAATCAACTGACAGTGTAGTGTATACTAGATTCTTTGATGAGGATGTGGACACTATGTGTTGACTGCTTGAGAATGTTGAGGAATGTGGTCCCTCCATGACTATGGTGGACTGTGTTTCTCCTTCTCTAAGCATGTCTGGTGTGTGACTGATTTTAGTCCTCTTCTTGTAAACTTCAAAATATTCAACTCACACCTCTTTGACTGAAGGTGAAACCTTGTTCTTGGCTCTCTTTTTTATTTGTACCTGAGGAGTGATGGTATGTGAAATGTTGATAGGGGAAGGTTGTTCTTCTGTCTCCAACAATGTATTTTCTTGCCATTCTGTCTGATTCATAAAAAAATTTGTTTCAGGATTTTGCATATGGGCATAAGGATATTTCTTCTGTTTGAGCCTGATTTATGATATAATACCAAACGGTTCATAATTCCATGTGAAGCTCAAACTGAAGTTCATCTATTTCAATATGTTGTTAGCCTCTTCTCATGTAGCTCTGTTGTTACATATGAAAGAACCAATTTGGCTCTTGATCCCGAGTTATTGTTTCTTCTTAAGTGATGCAAAGTGGGTGTCATCGAAGTTTATCATCTTCCTGATATATTCCAATGCAAAGATCCTGACAGGGAGGTATTTTGGCAGTTTATATGGTGGTAGTTCACACCCATATACTATGAAATCAATATGATTTTGGTAAATATACCAGTCCCCTGTTTTGGCCAAGTTAGATAGATGAAGAATTATCTGGACCTCCTCATTTATTATTGGTCCCATTCTACTGTTGAGCATGCACACCACTAGATGATAAAATTGATCAATGAAGTCTTTGAAGATGAACTCAGTGGAATTCTTCCTTACTAGTGTGGTCCAAGAAGCCATTGATTGAGGATTTTCTTCTTGATCCAATTTCTGGAGAGCACATGAGAATATGTCTTCCTGGAAGAAGAGGAACAGGTACACCAACACTAAGGAGTACCTAAACATTCCTTCTGTTGAGAATTTCAAGAGCTAGTCATGTATATTTTTAGCCATAAACTAACTAAAATCAAACAGGACTATAGCCTTCTCTTCTGTGGAGAAAATGGACAGAAAACCCAAAACAGGTTCGTCTACCCATTCATCAGAAAAATATCCTAACATGAAACAAAGGGTGGAAATGATTTGGTTGGCCCTAACTGAGAAAATGGAAGATGGAAAGGGAGGGTTTTTCTTAGGAAGCTACTCATCTTCTGGTAGAAAGGTTTCGAAGATTTTGGCTCTTTGGGGGAAAGAGAGTTTCCGGTAGAGGTCATTTAGGATTTTGATGGAGAAAGGGTTGGCATAATAAATTATGGGGATTTGTAACATTTGGTTTATTGACTTAGGGGTAATGGTGAATAGATTTTCACCTGGGGAAGACACGATGGCCCTTTTCTCGGGAAGATAATGGGCTTGAAAATTAAGGGAAAAATCTGGGAAGTGATAGGTCTGGGGAAACATATATAAGGGTAGATTGGAATCCAAGAGTACAATTTCATCACTCTGGTCTAAGAAAATGTCTTTTATCCATAAGTGTAATTCAAATAAATCGATTTCACACTTTGGCTCTGTAACTTTGTAATCTTTGTTAGCCAGGGGAACATGCTCTAGGTCGATGGGAGGAGGAAGAAACAGATTTTTGGCAGTTTCAGCGAGTTTGGTTTTGGGTGCCATAGCTAACAAATATCTTAAGGAAAAAATAATAATGACTATAGTAACCCGGTTTAATGGTTCCTGTCGACGGTGTATCTTGGTGGAGGTTAGCTTGAAAGATGGAATCAATGCTATGTCGAAAGTGTCTGCATCAGTGAATAGTATGGTAATGGCGAAGAAATGAAGTTAAACGGTGCAAGGGGGTGTCCATTATGGACTGGGTGGTGACTGGATGAATAACAGTCACGAGGGATGGCAGTAGTATAATAGGTATGATGAGTATGACCTATAGCCGGGGTAGTGAGTGCGGTGGCATAGTGAGGTGGGCTTGATGTGGATGGCAGGTTAGGTGGGTTCAGGAGGGTGAGGGAGTGGTAAGTGGAATTGATTGGGAAGTTAGAGTAATATGTGAGGTGACATGTCATGAAGAGGGCTGTGGGAAAACCACTTTTCCTGGACCCCCTATCGTTAAAGGCATAAAATTAGGGGGTCAGAAAAATAATATTGGCCATTAGTCGAGTGGTGCTTGATGAGTGTGAAAACTTATGACTATACACCTTTTAGTGCATACTTGATAAAAGGTCATATCGACCAAACTTAGGATAAAATCATATTGTGGGTCGTTCTAGGCTCCCCTTTCCTTATTTTTCACCAAGGTGTCCTTTGTTAGGCTAAAAAACACCAAATTAACTCAAATAAATGTATTTTCAACAATGTTTTGCAAATGTTTATTGAAATAAACCATGCTAACCTAACTCTTAGTCTAATCAACTAACCCATTAATCCATGTTAGACTGTTGGATTAATAATTACTCTAACCTAATATATTTGGCCAAAGGTTCATTTGTTTATGGAAATTTATTCACTAACCTCTAATTTATCAAGATTGAGCTGTTTGTGGGAGTTTATTCACTAATCTATCTACATAAATTTAGAAGGTTTGATCATGATTATCTGATTATGAGTCAAACCAAGATTATTTCATGGGGTTTATATTTTCTCTCTCTTTTCTTTTTTTTGTACCCTCTTTTGATTTTTATGTTTTATTCTTTCTTTTATTTTCTTTTCCTTTTATTTTATTTTCTTTTTCTTTTGTAAATAATTTGCAAAATAAAATATTTTTTACAATACAATACAACTAGATGAAGATATTCTAATCACCGGGTGATCCTATTAAATATAGGGTTATAGCAGTGGCCCCACTTGGGGATGGTTCTCTCCTTGAGGTTCAAGAGCAGGCTGCGGTTACTGCTAGATCTTCTTCTCTAGTGCTTTTACACATCTGATTTTCTTTATTCTTGTAGATTTGGTGATCTTGATTAGTGGCTTAGGGCCTTCCCTTCAGGCTTCAACAACCACTTGATAAAATGTATACACATTTATAATGTAAAGAATGGTATTTACAATGAGATGATTAATATAGATATTCATTCTTGTGGAACATAATGCTTGATCATTATGCCATTGAGAGGTCCTCTAGGCAGATCTGCTCCATCCATGTCCTTGATTAAAATGCATTTACTTCCTATGTGGGGCTTGTATTATGAATGGGCCTTTCCATAAGTTGTCAAATTTTCCATGTTTTCCTTTTTCTTCATTCCTTGAGTCCCATTTTAGTACTTTGTCACCTAATTTGAAGTCATCATCCTTGGTCCTTATATCATAGATATTCTTGATATTTTCCAGAATCACTTGAGTTTGGTTGTATAAAACCAGTTCCTACGGATTGTTGCGATTTGTATCATTTGATTGATTCTTCTTTGTATGTCATTTTAGTTTCCTACAGTACTGCCTGACCAGCTTCATGAGAATAGCACCCAAAGTGGGAAGAGACATCCATTCCATAGACCAAGCATTATGGAGGAACCAATTAGACTATTTATGATAAGCACGCCTTCGAGGATTACATGTACCAACTTGTTATGCCATGATTTTCTGTTTTCCTGCAACAACTTCTTGATAATGTTGAACAAAATCTAATTTGAAGACTCTGCTAATCCATTGAGAATTGTTAATAGGTATGCAAGAACAATCCTAAGATGAAGCGGTACTTCTTTACCAAAACTCTATCATCTTTTGATACGAATCTTAGCATGTTATCTATGATAATTTTCCTGGGGATGCAAATCTAGAAAGTATGTTAGTTTCAAAATTTTATATCCGCAGTATGCATTAAGCTTGCATGGTGGGTACAACTAATCCACTTGGTGGGAAATAATGTCGATGAAATTTGTGAGGATCCACTTATTGTTGCTTTGATAAGAGGTGGGTAAAATATCTCGATGGAGCTTCAAATGAAATGGAGCTTCAACTGAAATTGGTTTCAAGGGTAAAGGAATTAGTTTCCTTTGTCCTTCAAAGATTTGAAAACTATGATCGGAGGTCACTTTCTTGTGGACATATGCAAACAAAGTTGGCTAGTAGAAACTAGCTCTAAGAATTTTATTTGCATTGGCCTTCCAATTCAAATTCTCACCACAGTATCCTTCATGGAAATTTTGCAAAGCTTTTTCATCTTCATCTTTCAAAAAACAATTAAGTAAAATGCACCTCCATCATATTTCTAGTAAATATTTCCATTTAAAATGCAATATTTCAAAGCTTTAGAAGCTTTAAAATCTAGCTTTAGTTTTTTTGTCAAACCCGATGAGGAGCTTATGGGTGATGTAAAACATAATTAGGTATACATACCGAGGAGTTTGAAAACCTCTTTGACTTGTGGAGTTTCTTTCTCTTCTTGTTCATCAAAGCTATGGCTAGAAAATTAATATCCAAAGAATGAAATTTTGACTCAACCATCGGTTTGGCTAATCTTTGAGCCTTGATAAGCATGGTTGGTTTGATATCAATATCATACTCAAGGATCACTGAAATCCATTTACCTCTTCCTCCATATGGATTGTCCTAGATTAGAATATCTTTCACACCACAACATTAGGAACGCATAAGCAATAATGTGAGTGGAGATATATACTCTGGAGATCACTATATCTTTACAAAGCAAATCATGTTTCTCTCCCATGATGTTGTAATTAAGTCAACATCTCTTAATGACTTGCTGAGAAATGCTATAGGTTATTCATGGCCTTCACTATTTTTCTACAAAAGGACTTTTTACAATGTAAAAGGCACTCATAGGAAAAAAGAAAATAAGAAATATTTGGTGTAGTGGGACTAGTGCCACAGGCTTGTGTCAAGGCTTGTTTTAATTGATCAAAGGTTCTTTTGCTTATGTGTTCCACTTTATTTTTGTATCCTTTTTAAACATGTTTGTGATGTTCATGTTTACAGGGAGTTCTTTCCAAATTAGGGACAAATATTACCGAGAAATTTTATTTTTCCTATGAAAGAATGCAATTCCTTTATGTTTCTTGGATGGTCTATGTTCTAGATGGCTTCAATTATGCTAGGTTCTATCTTGATTCTATCTTTAGATATGATGTGCCCTAACAATTTAGCCTCCTCTAAACCAAACAAGGTCTTTTTGGGATTTAGTGAGATTATGAACTTCCTACACTTTTCAAAAAACTCTTCTGAGGTTTTTTAAGTGTTTTTCATCTTTTTTGAATGAAAGTCACATCATCCAGATATGTGACTATAAATCTCCCAAGTTCATACACAAACGAAATGTCCATTTCTCTCATAAATGTGGCGCCATCATTCATTAAACCAAAGGTAATTTTCACATACATGAAGAGGTGCCCCAAGGTGTCATGAATGTTGTTTTCTCTTGTTCATCGGGGTGGACTAAGACTTGGTTGTAGCTAGAAAATCCATCATCTTGTAGAATTCCTGCAGAAACCCTGTTAGATCTAGAATTCTAGTTAAAATTGAACACAAACAATTTGTTATTCAAGAGATGAGAAAGTTTTTTTGCTCCATAAATAGAGAATTATATTAATAAAAATGAATGTACATGAGAAACCATACTCAAAGAGAGAGGAGGGAGGGTGATATATAGAATTTCCAATATAGAAATTCTAGTAAAAAAAGAAGCTAGAAATAGCTAAAATATTAATGTCATAGGCTAAGGGAGACCACATGGTTCGACCTAGACCACTAAAGATACATGTGTCACACACTTATTAATGTACACAAGAGTTAAGTTATGCGCATTATCTCACTTAACTCACTTAACTGACAAGAGAAACAATTCCAACTCAATTAACTGACCCAAAATAGTAGTTACTAATAATAGAGTAACGACAAAAATCATTAATTAAAGAATAAATCTCTCCCTCAAAGAGGAGGTGCACATTCCCAATAATAGATGGAAGAGTTTGTTTTTCATGGGGAGTTCAGACAAATCATGAATAAATCAGAAAATCAAAGTCATCAAGAAAATCAAGAACCGAGTTGAGTCTTGATCTAAAATTAGTTGTTTTCCCTAAAATATAGGGATGAAGCACCCTTCTTGTCCTATGTGGCCAAATTAGGTGAAATAAAGTGTAGATGAATGTATTAACCAATATCTAAGAATCTAATCTAGGTATAAACTAATGTAAGTTGGGTTTATTAGCAAACTATAAAACTGCTTGTGTGACAAAAGATTTGAGTCGTCCAGAGCAACAGCTGTTTAGATTTTACTCATTACATAAAATCCCTCATGAAAAGAGGAAGGGGGAGAAAAACTCATAGAACCCCAAAAAGAGGAAACAAATGTTGAGTGGCCAAAAGTGACCTACCCATTTTGTCTCCTGATCTAAGCATGGCTCTAGGTTTGAAAATTTCTTTTAGGTGGGACTTGAGTGAAGATGTCTACAAGCTTTCTTTGCTGCTTTGTGGGGCAGTACTATAGTGAAATGACTATGTCATGGATCAAATCATGGATGTAATGCATGTGAATATAAATGTTCTTGGTCCTTTGCCTCTGAACTGGATCAATCAATATCTGAATGGACCCCTAATTGTCACAAAATGGCCGGTCGGAAGTGGATGCATACCAAACTCGAGAGAAATACAACCAAACAGCTTTTATTATTGCGTGCATTCATTGCACTTCTATCACTCTCTACCTCTGGCAATAAAGAAATGGAGTAGTTTCTTCTTACTAGATAAAAATGTCCCTAAACAAAGCTAAAAAGAAACATAACCAAAAGGTGGACTGTGATTACGTACCATGTGACCAATCGAGAATCGTATGTGCCACAATTAGTGAAATTAGGCAATGCTGCATAAAAGATACCAAAACTGGTGGTACCTTTCACATATCTAAGGATTCTCTTTGCATCTTTCCAATGAAGCTCATGAGGCTCCTACATATATCTAGAAGACACACTCCCTACTGCCAAAGGAGTCTCCGGGTTGATTGTGAGGTAAGATTTCAACAAACTCCCAGCGAACTTCACCAGATGGGAGTTATCTTTGTCCACCAAAGGTGTAGTACCGCATCCTCAAATCTGACCCCCAAAAGAAAGGGAGATGCTTGGCTTGCATTTTGTCATTTGAAAGTGGACAAGTAGATCTGATGCATGCTTATATTGTTCCATATTGATCCCTAAAGTATACAGAGAAACTTCAAGACCAAGAAAATAGTGAAACAGTCCCAAATCTGTCATGGAAAATCGATCGTGCAATGTTGATTTTTTCGAATCAATAGATGAAGTAAGGTTCCATGTCATCAGTAATTCATCTACATAAAGTAATATCCAGTAAAAGGGAATCATCATGTTGCAGAAAATAAACATTCGGATCAGATTTGCATCGAATGAATCGAATGGAAAGCAGGAAAGAATCCATATTTATAGCGATTTCGGGAACACAATTTTAGGCCATAAAAAGATTTATTTAATCTGCAAACAAGGGAAGAGTTCTAAATCTATCGCTGTGGCTGCTCAATATAGATATCCTCCTTGATATATCCATGAATAAATTCCTCTTCACATCCATGTAGTGAACTTCCCATCTGCCCAGAAACAACAATGGCCAAAACTAGTCGAGTGGAGTCCATTTTTGCAATAGGTGTAAATGTCTCTGTGTAGTCTATGTCATGTACTTGTGAGTATCCTTTTGTGACAATTCAAGATTTGTACTTGATTATATCACCATATGGAGAAATATTTGTTCTATATATCCATTGGCATCAGGACAAGATTTCTCTTTTTCGGAAGTGGAACCAAGTCCATGTGTTGTTGTCCATAGGCGGTACTCTTCATCCATGGTTGCCTCCCAAAGTGGGTTTCCAGCAGCCTCGGAGTGTGAATTTGGATCTGAACCAAGTGACCTCTATAAATTTATAGCTGGAACAAGGGTTTGTGGCATCTAGGGCTTGAGGATCCCCAAAAAGCTGTGATCTAGTCCTTCTTGTATCTGCGGGTTCATTGACTAGTTCACCCGCATCTTGTGGGGTTTTCTTTGCCCAAGTTGGAAACTAAGTTGGAGAAGCCATGAACTGCTTCTCATCCTATTTATTAGACCCAAAAGGCTAATCTGATGGCTTCTCTGAAGTGCTCTAAGAAGTTTCTGACTCCTCCTTATCGGTGACAACAAGCGGTTCCTCGGCGGGGATGTAGAAAATCGTAGCAGTGGTGCTGTGAAACTTCACCGCCGAGATAGAGATAGAAATTTTTTAGGTGTGAGAGTCAGAAATATATATCCTTTGACACCTTCAGGATATCCGGAAAATATGCATTCAACACTTTGGGCTCCAAATCCTTCCTCTTATAATGTGATCACATGCTCGTGAACCAAAAATACCGAAAGTGTCGCACTTTCGTTTTCTTACCGGTCCAACATTCAAAGGAGTGGTGCCTTTGGGTGATTTGTAAGGAAATAGGTTCTGAATGTATGCTACACAATTAATATCTTCATCCCATATCTTTGGAGCTAATGATTTCAATTGTAGCATACAATTTGCCATCTCTTTTAAGGACCAATTTTTCCTCTACGCAACACCATCCTAACATGTGAATTATTATATGGTATTGTGTGTTGTAGTTGTATAACTGCATCAATACAAAGTTGTTGCACATATTTTTTGACATACTCCCTCCCATTATGGAGTGAATTATATTAATCTTACACCTAGACTCATTCTCATTAAGTTCTTTAAATTCTATAAGGCATTCAATACTTCCGATTTTAATTTAAAAAATACCCAAGTAAAGCGAGAGAAATCATCTGAAGGTGGGTACATATCAAACCTTACTGATTGAAGACTCTTGAGGAATAGACCCATGTGATGTCGCGTGAATCATCCCAAGAGGTGAAGGAGCTCTGCAGTACCTTACAACTGTCAAACTTTCTACGGATGCTTGCCAAGAATGCATCCTTGACATACAACGCTTGTGAATTTAATAGTTGGCAATCCTTCTACCATGTTTCCTTGTTGAGTTGATGCAAATAATTATAGTTTAGATGGCCAAATATTTCATGCCATAACCCTGATGAAATATCATTATATTGTGACAGAAATATATTTCCTAATATATTTAAAAGTGGGAGAAAGAAATACAAGCGAGGCGTGATCTGATTCCATTATTACCAAGGCTGTGAGCACATTGGAAATGTCGGTAATCTTTGTAGATGCAGATGGAGCCTCCACCTTTCTTCCAGAGCCGGAATGAGTGACCTGATATATCGAGAGAATATTTGTATACAACGAGGGTACATGAAGCACATTGGTATCCCCTTCAATGCTCGTTTGGTGTGTTATATTCTTTGCATGTGTGTGTGTGTGGGTCGTCGGAATCTGACATTGCGTCGGCGATCCACACTTGTGGATTACTGCCGTGTCTTGTTGGGCGATTTCCTAGAGAGTCCCGAGGGGGTATGCCCCAGTTCTGTGAGGCATTGAGGAATAGCGCTTGAGAATTTTAAGTGGGTTGTGCTATTTTATGGATTTTGCTATTTTTAGCCGGTTTGTAAAGTGGTAATCTCGGATTAAAGGGATTGGGGTTTTGGTAATCTATGGAATACCTAAAAACATTGTATATATTAACATGAATGGTGAAATTGATATAATGAAAAAGAAGGTTTTCCCAGTTGAGGGTTTAAGGTAAAGATCTACGTGTGATACATTGTATGAGCCATTGATTAATTCTGTGGCCTTAGAATATATGTGCATTTAGCTTTACTTAGCGGGTTTAAAACTTTACAGTATCAACAGATTTCACTGCCGGGTGTGGCATCCTCTGAAGTAAAGAATTAGGAGTTGGTGCTTTTTGATGGAGGAAAATTCATCTTTTAATTCAGCCATATGGTTCAATGCACCTAAATAAAGGATCCAATATTATGGAGTGGATGTGAAATCCATTAAATCATGACCATCTCATTGCTCTCCCTCGGATTACTACGTTATCATCTTTCTTCTTTACATTTTGGACATAGTGAGTTTGATAAGCTGCAATTGCTTAGACATCTCATCGATAGTATTCCTCATGAAATTTTATTTGGGATGAAAACCTTTGGAACAATATCTTCAAAGTGTTATTTCCTTATTATTATTACCCTTAGGCTTAGAAGAGTTATATGAAGATTGTGCAGATCTCTCCTTCTTCGATTCGGGAAATTTACCCATTCCTTTTTCTTGTCTTTTCCACTTGCTCTTTGGGCGTTAGTTGCAAGTGATTGGTTCTTGGAATGCTTTATGGAACCCATTTGGACTAACTTAGCTTGCTCTTGAGTCAATTTTGTAATGAAATCATTCAATGGAGGCATTTTCCATTTTTCCAGAGTCAATTTAGATGCTTGAAAGACGACACAAATACAGAATATTAAGGGCCTAATTTCGAGAGAATTGATAGGATGAGTTGTTCTTCCTCTTCGTGACTCCACATGCATTAAGTTCAATGAGGAGGAGTTTGAACTTGTTGGAATATTCTTGGGTTTCTGAAATGGGTGGACTTAGGATATGAGTTCATTCTCAGGTTGATGTACTCTCATTTGCATCACCTTTACCGAATAGTCCTTCAATGGTCAGGTTACATTGGGGTAATAACTCTATTGACTTGTGAAAGAGGAGATCTCACAGAAATTGATAGACATATCATCCCAATTTACTTCATCTAATTTATTTAAATACTTTATCTTCTTATTTGCATTAGTCGGTTCTTTCTCCATTCCATTGTTACCCTGTAAAGCCCTTTCCTTCGGGCTTGAGAGATCTCTGTCTTCCATTGAAGTAATTGAAAGATTTAGAATGAGTTTTGTGGGCTGAGAGATGATCCATTGCTTCTTTCTACACCTCCTGATTATCTATACCTGCAAATAAAATCATGTACAATCCACTAGATTCCATCTAGCTCTAATACCATTTAAATTCCACTGCATAAACCCTCTGCTTGCCGAATAGTCCTTCCAATGTGGTCCAGACCACATTGGGAGTAGTGGCTCTATTGACATGAAAGAGGAGATCTCTAGAAATTGATAGGCATATCATCCCATTTGCTTCATCTAATTTATTTAAATACTTTATCTTCTCCGCTGCAGTAGTCGGTTCTTTCTCCATTCCCATTGTTACGTGATAAAGCCCTTTCCTTCGGAGGAGCAGAGAGATCTATGTCTTCCATTCGAAGTAACTGAAAGGATTTAGAATGAGTTTTGTGGGCTGAGAGAGATGATCCATTGCTACTTTCTTCACCTCCTGATTATCTATACCTGCAAATAAAATCATGTACAATCCACTAGATTCAATCTAGCTCTGATACCATTTAGAATTCATGCATAAACCCCGATAGATCTAGAATTCTAGTTAAATTGAACACAAACAATTTGTTGATATTCAAGAGATGAGAGAAAGTTTTTTCTCCATAAATCAGAGAATTATATTAATAAAAAGTGAATATACATGAGCAACCATACTCAAAAAGAAGAGAGGAGGTGAATATATAGAATTTCCAACATAGAAATTCTAGTCAAAAAAAGATAGAAATAACTAAAATAGGTGTCATAAGCTAAGGGAGACCACATAGTTCGACCTAGACCACTAAAGATACATGTCACACACTTATTAATGTCCACAAGAGTTAATTTATGTGCATTATCTCACTTAAGATCACTTAACTGACAAGAGAAGCAATTCCAACTCACTTGACTGACCTGAAATAGTAGTTACTAATAATAGTAACGGATAAAATCATTAATTAAGGAATAAATATCTCACTCAAAGAGGAGGTTCGCATTCCCCAATAATAGATGATTTTTTGTATGGGGGAGTTGGAATAAATCATGAATAAATCAATAAAATCAAGAATAAATCAAGAAAATCAAGAATCGGGAGTTGAGTCTTGATCTAAAATTAGTAGTTTTCCCTAAAATCTAGGGATGAGGCGCCCTTCTTCTCTATGTGGCCAAATTAGGTGAAATAAAGTGTAAATGGATGTATTAACCAATATCTAGGATTCTAAGCTAGGTATAAACTAATGTAAGTTAGGGTTATGCTCCAACACATCTAACAAAGAGATTCTACTGGATCCAACTACCTTTTGTAAAATATGGTCCATTTTGGGTAGAGGATAGTTGTCTTTAAGAGAGACTTTATTGAGGTTTTTGAAATCGATGCAGAGTCTGATTTGTCCACTCTTTTTTCTGGTAGGAACTATATTGGACACCCAATTTGAGAACCTTAGAGGGACAATGATTTTAGCATCATACATTTTCTTAATTTCCTTTTCAATTAGGGGCATCAACTTGGGGTTAATTCTCCTAAGTTTTTGTTTGAAATGATTATGATCTTATTTTATAGGGATTTTGTGTTGTACAATATCGGTATCATAAGATTTCAAGTCTTCATAGCTCAATGCATAAACATCTACAAATTCTTTGAACAGTTCAATATATTTTTGTTTTTGGGTAGGAGGTAAAGATTTTGATAATTTAATCATTTTAGGTTCCTCATCTGTTCCTATGTTACATTCCTCAACATCTTTCCCAGTAGGTTCAATTTTTGTTTTTTTAGATACATCGTTGTAATCAAATAGTTCTTCCAATGAGACTAACCCTCTAGGTAGGATGTTGTCTTTCAATTGTAAAAAATCTGAATTTTCTTCTTTTTCATTTATTTCTTCTAAATCTAGTTTATTTACACTTTCATTATCACTGTCTACATCAATGTTTTCACATTCAAATTCATTTTTGGACTGCAGGAAATCATCAATCTATTCATCATTACCAAACACTTACCAGTACCTGATATTGTCTTGGACAGTAGGTCTGCATTTCACCTCCACTGTGTATTGGCGATTTGGGTGAAACAATATTTTACAAGTGGCTGCTGAAGTAGCCAGTCCATCAGCAAGTATGTTTTGGACTCTGGGAATCACCTGCAAGTCATATTCAGTAAAACATTGTAAAAATTCCAAAACAACATTTCTATAGGCCCTGAGTCTAGGGTGTTTGGCATAATACTCACCTTTTATCTGTTTAATGATAAGTTTAGAATCACCTCTTACGGAAATTCTCTTGGCACCAAGTTTTTTCAACAATTTTAGGCCAAGCATTAATGCATCATACTCAACTATGTTATTGGTGCATTGAAAATTTAATTTATAAGAATGGATTTATGAATAACTTGCTTTTGGATTATGCACTCACACCCCAGCTCCAGATCCTTGTTTACTGACAACACCATTGAAATCTAAACTCTAGAGAGGTTTTATTGGTTCATCAACTTGTATTGTCATTGTTTTATCTTCCTCAGGGGTTTCTTTAATTTCCTCTAGGTTATACACATCATATTCCAACTATGCAATTTGATTATCCATGTCACCATCATTATATAAAATGGAGTTCATATCAGAATGAACAGAGTATAAAGGATAGTTATGTGGTTTCTCTTGAACGCTGACCATGTATTTCATCAGAGTCTCTTTGTACAACCTTCTCTGCTAACCAAATAAAGGAATAGTGGCATAAGACACGTCCAACTATAAGGTACCCTGGAACTTAGCACCCCATGATCAAGATAATAACATGCCATACTTTGGATTAATATCTGCAACAACAATATCCATTACCATGCTTTTAGCTGGGATTTGTGCCAAGGTGATACACAAGTCTTCGATCATACCTATTCATTTAACTTTGCTTGAATCAAAGGAGTACAAGTCCTTGTAAGGCCTATTGATATCAAGCCCTAATTTATCCATCACAACCTTGGGCATACGATTGTGAGAAGTGCCATAATCCAACATGGAATTGTGTAATGTATTATCATGAATATTTAAACTGATGTAAAAAGGAGGAACATAACCACCTTCATCATTTCCCTCAACTTCAGGATCAAACAACTGTTCTGGTTGATCATCCACAATGTTCACAGTGCATGTGCCTACTCATAGTTCTATGTCCAAGGCTTTGATCACTTGTGATCTGTAAGCATTCTTGTTCATCAATTCTGATAGAGGAGTAAGTATTTTTAGTTTATCCAATTCACTTTCCAGACTGAATGTGGTAGGATTTCTAATTTGATTGTGAAGTTCTGATTTCTCAGCCACATTCTTCTGCATAGTAGGATTGGACAGATTGGTGGAGGAAACCTCAGTTTGATTTTTCCTTGGTATAGAGTCAGGTGTTCTTTTAGTAGGGATCTCTGAGTTTTTCTTTTCATGAACTTTCTTGGCAAGAGTATCTGAGGGTTTCTTAATTTTATAAACTTTCTTAGTTTGGTTATCATTAGGCCTTTCACTTCTTAAGTTGTATTGCCTATGGACTTCCATTATTGCATTTTTGAAGGCTTGTTGTTCTGACTCTTCATCATCTACTTCGATCTGTTAAAGGACAAAAAGGTCTTGTTATTCTTGAGTAAGAAATATGGAATCATTGACATTAACTCCCATAAGATTTATGTGAATGCCATCTAGTCCCTTAATAGTTTCTTCCCCCTCATCAACATAGTTTTCCTGAAAGGGTGGCCTAATCTTTTGATCAAGGCCTCTTTGTTTTTGTTGTTCTCTAGGCTCTCTTTTCCTGATCTGGGGAGGATTTCTCCTGAAATTGGGATTTCGGATTTGAGGGGCAAGTTGGTTCTCTCTAGGTGGGTTCATGTCTGTGATTTATAATATCTCCATCATTATCTCCATAGTTCTAACCAAATATCATTCTCTCCATAGTTCTAACAAAATAATCTATTTTGGCATATGCAGTGCAAGTGGAAGGTTCTTCCTTGATTATGACCCTTCTTTCTGTTCTTTGCCTAGCTCTCCTAGACAATAGGTTTGCTTCAACACTCACATCACATTTTTTCATATCTTCCAGAGTTGCAAGGTTTATTTCTCTCAGTTGGTAGGACATATCAATATCGAATCCATCAGGGAACTTGATCAAGGCCAAACCTTGAGGAGGTTTAATATTAGCAGGAATTTCATTACAGATATTATCAGGGATGATTTTAAGGATGGAAATTTATTTTAAAACGTAGAAACCTTAGTGAATCTTAGTAATCCTTCATATTCAAACTATAAATGTTTGGTGATATTTTTGTAAAAATATTCAAATTTCTAAGGATTTTATATAGTTTGTATAATTTTTTGGCAATTTTTAAGGTAAAGTAATTTTATCCTATAGAATTTGGGTGAATCATTTTTAGAATAACAAATCTTTTTTGGGGAAAAACCATGGAAAATTAGTCCATGATAAAAATTTAGCCCCTAAAATCATCCCTGGATATTATTAAAATGAGTGCAATAGTCTTGTACAATTTCCCCTTGGTTTCTTCTGATATTTTCATACTCAGATAAAATTTGGAGAGGTTTTTTCTTTACCTCCCATCTACTGAGGAAATATTGGTGAAAGGAAACAATATCAGCAATGCTAGTAGTAGGTAATTCTTTGAACCATTTCTTAACATCACTAGTTAAAATTTGTACAAAGAGTCTCATTTGAACATCTACCTCATCAAATTCCTGTAAGTCGAAGAAATCATTCATTTTGTCCACATGTTGTTGTGCATTAAGGGTTCTAGTGCCATCAAACAGAGGAATCCTAGTTTGATAGTCCTGGGGCATGTTATGTAAGGGAGAAGCTAACACCAGGGGAGAATATCTTGCTGCCATGATTGGTGGAGGAGGTTGGATGACAACCTGTATAATTGCTGGAGAAGTGACATAATATGTGGAAGAAGAAGGGGCAGGAGGTATAGACTGATTTACTTGAGGATTGATAGAAGATGAAACAATAGAAAGGGAAGAGAGCTCAATAGACTGTTGAAAATGGGCTTTATACAAAGCCTGGTCAAGATTTGATTCTAGATCTTGTAGTTTATCAAAATCTTGAAGGATCTATAGATCAAAATCTATTCCAGGAGAGAGTATTTCAGGGGTTCTAGGTTGGAGGATTGTTTGATCTAGTACTATTTCATCCACAAAGATATCATATTTGGTTCTAAAAAGGCTATGGTCAAAAGGTAGGTCAAACTCGATGTCTTGGATTGTGACAAGATTCTCTCGAAGAGAAGTGGCCCTAGGAAGAGGACTGCTACTCCCTTGACTTTCTATTGTGTTTCTTTTTCTGATTAATATTTATGGGTTATCTACTATTTTTATAGGTTCTAGATCAGGGTGAGATCTAGTGTGAATTATTTTTGGAGTCATAACTTAAAATTTAAGAAATATAATTTAATATTTACAAATTTCAACAACCTATGAACATTTATCTCTTGAAAGTTAGATTTTTTATTATTCATAAATAAAGTTTTCTTATCTAGGGAAGACAATTCATAAAGTTGGAAAATTTGTTTGGTTCCCTAGTATGGTCGCCACTATGTTAGCACTCTGTAATTCCCAGAGGTTGTCAAGGGTAGAAGAAATTGAGAGAGGTAACTTATCAAAACCACTTTTGAAACTGGGATCTAGCCCTGCCAGTTTCAGAGAGGGATCTCTTTGTATGATTTAGATTTGTTTAGTTTTTAGATATTAGGCTAGTTAAGATAGTCTGAGTTTGTTTGTTTGTTTATAAAACTTGGCTGAAGAAATGCATTAAACTTCCATTGGGGTATGGGGTCTGTATTAAAGATCAGAATCAGATGCGAATTTTATGGGGTTCCTTCATAGGGAAATACAATAAAATTGATGGATCTATTAAGATTAAATGAAATGGATAAGGCATAATAGGTAAGAAGTCAACTAAGAAAAGAAGCAATAAAGAATTTCCTTAATATCGTATGAATAACATAGAGACCATTAAAAGACCAGAGACAGAGTATGCAAGATAAATTATGTTCTATAGACTTCCTTTTAATGATTAGAATATGAAAAACATAAGTGATTACAGAGAATAGAAGAACATTTAACAGAGAAAGAGAAACATCACCAACAATACGACACAAGAATCCTATAAATTGGCTTGTTTTATTATTGGTTGATCCTTTTGAAAAGATTATACAAATATCTCCTTGGGTGAAAAAATCAACCCTCAATACTTCGAAGGAAGAAGTATTTATACAACATTTTACATCTGATCCTTGCATTAATGACTAGGATATTGTGGAGAGAAAATCTAAATAACTAGATTACAAATTACAAAATATTAGGAATGCTGCTAATCTATTTGAATCCTTAGTGCTGATTTTGGGGTAAGTAGTTGATGATTCATCACTTTGATTTGACTGTCTACTCCACGTTGACTTGGAACTCCACATCAAATTTACTCAAGTAAAGAACACAAGTCATACCATCTCTTTTAACTAGGGATGGAAACCTTGAGTAACTTTATGTATATTTCATCCATCTCAGTGTACTTGGCAAAAGTGGGCTTTGTAATAAAAATAAATTTATCTCATGTTGGATGTTCAGGTCCAACTGTAATGTTTCTAAAAACTCCTTGCCAGTAATGCTTCCTTGTATACATGCAAATTTTAACAATCCTTTGCCACTGTGTTGATCTTCTACTTGTAATCTGACATAGTGATGAGCTTGTCATTTATTACTAGCAGTCCAGGGAGTCCCTTCTTATGTAGCATTTCAACCTTGCTAAAATATCTCTGCACTCCAATGTCCATCATCTAAG
>SNQJ01S0002303.1:504719-517607 GCA_010110895.2 Picea sitchensis | reverse complement strand
TCTTGGAGGTTTATCCCTCCCTTTACATTTGGAAGCTGTAGCTACCTTTGGAAGTCATTACTTCCCTTGAACAATAACTATTGATTATTTCTCATATATTGTGCATGGTGTATTGTGGTGTATTGGTGTAACTCTTATACCATTTTTCATTGCTCATTGGATATAGTTGAATGGTTTAAGTATAAGTTGAAAAAGGTTTTAAATTGTACTTGATACTAATTCACCCCCCTCTCAGTATCAACAATAACATGGCTAACAAGGATGCATGAATTTTGTGATATTATGTGTGATAAAATTTTATGTATTTACTATTGAATAATTTAATTATGTCAATGTGTGCTAACAATATTTTTGAATAGAATTGGTAGTGACACTACTACATATGGGCAGATTATTCCACAAAATTCTTCCACGTTTCCATTATTTTCATTTTTTTTTTTTTAAATAGGGCGAGATTTTCATCGCTATTGCCACGAACGTTCATCGCTATTGCCACGACTAGGTTTTTTAAATTGGGCAGGATTTGCGTCGCTATTTCCATGAAAGTTTGTCTCTATTGGCACAAAAGTTGGTCGCTATTGCCACAAAAAAAATTGCCTATCTCAAAAAACATCTGCTAACGGCTAGTTGACTAGTTGATCTATATATACCTGACTTTAAGATACTTTGTGACACAATTGCTATCGTTGCAACACTGTTCATGGATTTTGTTTGAGCTGTTTATTTTTTCCGTCACCCATCGGTTGAACAAATCCAATTCTCGATCTACATAGCTCGGATTTTGAACTTGCAAAGTTAGTATGTTTTTTTTATTGATGTACTCATTTAACTTGTAATTTTTTGTTCAAATGAAATTTCATGTAGCTTGATTTTTCCTTGATAATATATTATATGTGTAGTACCATATTTCATGTCATTGGTTTTTGGATCTAATTAGTATATTTTATGGAAATTCATGTGAAATGTTAAGAAAAATATTTTCCGAAGAATTATTTTAAGAAGAGGGAAAATCACTCCATCAATAAGTCAATTCAAACATTAAAAATGGATGTCATTATCAATCTAGATTAATTTGAGCCTACAATTCCTCATGTAAATTTAATCCTTATTACAAAACCATCAACTCATAACAACTTACCAGTTGGACTAATGTTTGAAATAGAAAGTGGAAAAAAAATCCTCTTAAGTCTAATTCTACCACTTAAAGACCTTGTTAGCTCTCTAACTTTTTTGTTTCTATGATGTTGTGCATATATATATATTAATGTCATATTTTTAGTCTAGTATTAGGTTAGGTTAGTCATATAACATGGTATTCTTATGTGATGTTGTTTCTCTCATTTTTTTATAATCACACACAATTCTAGATGTAGTGATTAACTCTAGTTTGTAGTTGATGTAACTTGTTTATACACTATTAATAAGGAGTATCTAAAATACAAAATTTCATGACAAAATCTACGATAACATGATGAAATCTACTAGTCAGACAATAAAAAATGATAACATGCCAAAGTGTCTTAGAAAATAAAACCATGACCACTGTAAGTAGCATAAAATTGTGACCATTGTATGTAGTTTCAAATCAACACGTCATAATTTAAACCAACCCAACCCAATTGTGGATGACAAGTGGTTGGCATTCTTTTTTTAGTGGTGAATTTCAAAGATTGACATTTTCTCTACAAAACAACTTAGAGGCTAGTGTATGGTGTCGAGTGATTCAAGGTTGAGAAATTTTGACCACTTTCGTTAAATGGTATGTAATTATTTTCCATGGTGATTCAGTACACACTACTCTAAAGTACAAATTGAAGCATATCGATCTTAATAGTTAATCGATAATTAAAAAAAAATCATGTCAAAATGTCTTAGTCGAAGAAATAATTGTGAGGATTGTAGGTCACTGTAAATAAACATATCATAATCGAAAGGAGTAGCTAAAATATCATGAAGGAGTAGCTAAAATATAAAAAATTGACAACTTGTTGTTTGGTATGGTGTAGGTAAGATAATTACTTGTCAATACAAGGATTTGTCACTATGAACGAAAATGATAGGAAGATTTCTCGGTTAAGGGAGGACTTAGAGGTGAGGGGAGATGGAAATGTTATTTCCCTTGCTATGATTGCAGGGGCTTGCAAAGAAAAAGACTTTTAATAACAAAAACTCAAAGACATTGTAGGGAGAAGGGGCATGCTGAAGGGGGTTATGAATATCATCCCTTGGTAAGATGATTCAATACTTAATGTATTCTCTGTAATAATCATCATGTCATGAATTTTAGTAATATTTTTTATCGAGATTTTTATATTTTCTATACACACTAACTTTTCTATGTTGTTTTTAAATATATAGACAATGCCCCCAAAATGTCGACCTCCAGAGAGTTATTTTTCAAGTACTAGAAAAAATACTCCTTTACAGGGTGATGAAGTTATAGATCATAATATTGAAGCCGTTGATCAAGTTATTAATGATGATATGGATGGATATAACGTTAGTGATTCAAATCAAGAAGATGAGATACATAGATTGATCCAAGACACATTTGCTCCAATGGGTGAGGACAACCAGGATGATAGTCATGATGTCGATCCTCTACTTGAGAAGTCACGTCAACCTCTTTATGAAGGATCAACAACAAATATTTTATCTGCTATATTGTTGTTGGTGAACTTGAAGGTTTTGAATGTTTTATCAAACACATGCCTTACACAGATACTAGGGTATTTAATTTGTTAATTATTTATGCTTGCATGTTCACAAATACTTAAAAGGTTCATTTTTTTCCTATATTTCTATTGTTTTCTAATTTGTAAATTAGTATGGATGCAATATTGATGATTAATATTGTTTACATTGACTTATTGTTTTGAATTTTGTAGATTGTTAGGTGAATTTCTATTACCGACGTCGAATATTTTTCCATGCACATATCGAGAAATATCCGTGATTATGAAAGAAATTGGAATGGACTATCAGGCTATTGATGCATGTCCTAATGATCATATCATATACTATGGACAATATGCATTATAAAATGAATTCCCACAATGTCAAATAAGTATATATCGAACCGATAAAGCGTCAAATAAGGTGTCTCTCAAAGTTATTCGTTATATTTCGATAATTCCACGTTTCCAGCGGTTGTTTAGGTGCCAAAGTATAGCACAGTTTCTAGATTTCCATGCAAAGAACATAAGTTGAGACAATGTTCTTAGAATGTCTGTAGATGGTTCTGCATTGAAGTACATCGAAGAAAAGTGGCCAATTTTTAAAGAAGAACCTTGTAATGTTAGACTTTCGTTGGCAACTGACAGTGTCAATCCATTTGGAGAGCTTCGTTCTACGTACTCAGTGTGGCCTATTTTTGTTATAAACAATAACCTTCCTCCTTGGATGTCGATCAAGAGAGAGCACACAATGTTGGCAATTATTGTTCCAGGAATTTAATTATCTTTTATTTTCTTTAAAGTATGACAAAATATTTCATTTCTTTGTTTCGTGCATGGTAATTATTTATTTTATATATAACGACATCTAGATAAATATAATTAATCATGCAGTATGTTGAACCAATTAGGTAAGTACCAAGTTAAAGATATGAATGTATATATTGAGCCTCTTATTGATGATTTGTTGAATTTATGGGTTGGCATCACTATGTATGACATATCTAGATCAATAGGTCAAAAACAATTTCAATTCCATGGAATACTATCATGGACAATTCATGATGCTCCCGGGTTAACACATTTTTGTGGTGTATTGTTACTTTATTTTGTGATTTAATATTATATATATTTATTGAAAATATCATGCATTATTTTAAATTCTAACTCTAATTTGACGCTACATTAATTCATATATCTTGTAGGTCTTCAAATAAAGGGTAAATTTGCATGCCTAGTTTGTGGTCCCAGGATAAAATCTCATCATTCAAGGAGTTTAGGAAAGGAAGTGTTTGATGAGTATATGAACTTTTTGCCTAAGAACCATAGTTACCGAACTACAGACAAAGAAAAATTCAATGGTAAAGAATAGAATGGAAAAAAACCACGAAGAATGACACCTTGCCTATGTAAGTTGGAATATATTAAAAATTGTCAAGGTACGCAAATTATTTATGTATGACATATTATATAAATCTTTGGTTAATTTCATTTTGTTTGATTAATTAGTGTTAATTTCAATTTGTTGATGTTTCATGAATGTCGTTAAGGAACGAATGGGCTTCCACGAGGAATGAAAAGTTACTCGATGCAATTCAGTAGATTGCCATACTACGAGCACCTAGAAATAGTTCATCTGTTTGATACAGTGCATATCGAGAAGAACATAATAGAATTGTTATGACAAATATTAGATGGAAGGAATGACAAAGAGAGAATTGGAAAGATTTGTTGTGACATCCAGGAAGCTAATCATGCATTGCAAAGTGTTGTTATTAATTCTAATGGTGATGGTTGTGAACATAATACTAGTCTTCCTTGGTTATTGACAGAGCAATAGAGAAATATTGTAAAAGAGGTCATTCAAAAAATTAGGTTTCCGACGGGGTTTTCGTCGAACATACAAAATATCTTAACAAAAAAAGGTGATTTTGGTGGGGTTAAAACATATGATTGGCATACATTCATTAAGGTAATTAGTAGGTTATAATATATTTCCTTATTGGTACACATTTTTTGGAAACAAATAATAATTATTTGTTTTTTGTTACAGTATGTTCTACCTTTATCTCTCCCTGATGACTTTGACAACAACATAAAACAAATTATTTATGTACTTGGAAAATACATGAGGTAATTATTGTTTTATAAGGAAAATGAATTCTTATGTGATTTGTAGCAGAACTTATCAACATATTATGTTTTATCTACAAATTTATGTATGCCTTGATATTATTTTATTGCATCGACATTTATAGGTGGCTATCATCAAAAGAAATCCATAAAGAAGATATAAGGTATTGGAAGAGAGAAATTCCCCAACTAATGTGTCAAATGCAACAATATCATCTACCTCCAACATTTTTCAATGCACAAGAACACTACCTCATACACCAAGTTGAGGAGATCGAATTATATGGACCAATACACACAAGGTTGATGTGGATGGTAGAGAGGCAGTTGAAGTCATTGAAGGTTTTTGTTAGAAAAAGAGCACGTCTGAAGGGTTCTATGGTTGAGGGATATATGGTATATCAATGCATGGTGTATATTAGTCAATATCTACCTAAATTAACAAAAAATATGAACGTGCCTTGCATTTGGCATCTCGACTCCATCAACAAATTTGAAGGGGAGGTCCTATTGGAGAAAGGTAAAATGAGGATTGTGAAAGGTAATTATTAGATGTTGACATAGATTTAATGGATTACACATTTATTTTTCCAATTTAATTTTATTATACTGATTTTTTACATTTTTTGTTCCTGCATATTGAACTATATTAAATTATTCCTTTATTAACAATAGCTAATTAATGATGTTAAATTGTTATTTTATCATATAGTTTCTCGAGAGTGGGATGATTTACATTTATACATTGCAAACAACCTTGAAATGATGGAGCATTGGATAGGGACTATTAAGGCAGAGGGAAGCCTTGATAAGCCCAAGTGTCTTTTTTCATATGATTTGAAATTTGAATTGCTAATAGTGGCTCGTTGTTTCAACACATAGGATATACTGAGAAGGAAAAGAAAATAGAAGTGAATGGTGCAACTCAACATGGAAGAGTTCTTGCATTTTCTAGATGAGGAATCTGATGGTAGGAGGGCTGTAGAAACTTATCCAAAATGGATCTAGGAAGGCCTAAAAATCAAATTTCTCATAATCGGATGAAACCAACACCATTGTGTTGGGCTCGTTGCATCGATTCCATCCATATATATATATATATATATTTCTGAAAATGGACATTGTATGCGAAAGTTATCATATTTTGATCGATTTCCCAAACAGGAAAAAAAGTCAACTAGTCAACAGACAACATGTCGTACTACTGACATTAGCAGTACACCAGCAGGGACACATGGTAGCATGAGGATGTGACATGTGTCTCATTTTTTTCATTTTTAGGCATGATATGGACCAGTAAAAAAGTGACACGTGGTACCTTATGAAGGTGACACATGGAACTGTACGAACATGACACGTGGTTATACTAAATGTTGTCGTGGCCCAATGATAGTATGACATGTGGCAGTATGAATGACATGTGGCAGTACAAATCGTGACATGGAAGTACATATGCTGACGTGGCAGGGTGATGTGGTAGTACGAATGCTGACATGGTAGGGTGACATGGCATTTGACTATGCATGTTGACTGGGAAGATGACTATGCATTGACTGGATTGTATAGGCCAATCCAGAGATGACACATGGCCCAATCATAGGGTGCCACATGGCACCCTAGATTTAGCTAATGTTGGCTAGGCCAAAAATTTGTTACCTCTGGCGGTTTGAACCTCTGACCTATCCTCCAACCAAATACTTCACAACAAACGACAGTCTGACTAGGCTACCGTGGGGCTTGTTTAACCATACGCCCAAATATTCTTTTGAATTCGTATGATGCAGAGTTTTGGGGATAGGCCCTGGTCGGTGGGGGACTATCTCGTGACCATGGCGCTATGACCAGGAACAGAGCATGGATGGGATGGCACTTGGTGCTAGTATGAGGCCATATGGCATTCCGTACGACCTGGAAAGAGGGATAGGCCGGAGGATTGGGTGCCAACGCTCAACTCTTGGCCATATGGCGCACTCCATATGACCAGGAGCCCCAGAGAAAGGGGGCTACGTGCCAAATTGTTTACAATGTGTTTTTTTTAACTATATAATATGATTTTTATGGGGGATCTGGAGCCTGATTTGAGGCCAAATCTTGGGAGGAAGTTGGGATAGGATCCCCAACCAAAATACTATATAATCCAATAATTTTTGGTAGTGCAGGACAAGAGAATTAATGCATAACTTGAAGTCTAAACCATTTTTATGAAAGGAAGCCACTGAGGAAGTGAACTTTGGAGGTCAATTCCAGGAGCTACACTTAGATTTTTTCGGTGCCTTCAATTGCATTGGATTCATGAGTTAGATTAGAGCACATCCAGACCAAATTGTAATCTTTTTGACGCAATTTTGATGTACTTTTGAAGCATTGAATATTAATAAGAAAGCCTCCCCCACTGCGACAAAGGCCCAGAGACATAGGCAAACTTGTGTCGTACTCCGTTAATTTTTTTTTTTTTTATGGTTTGTTGTTCCTTATGTGTACTCTATGATCTGAATTATTTATGATGGATGCAATATTCTTTCATTAAGATATTCTTCTTTCCTTAATTCCTAAGTGGTAATTTAACACATGCTTAAAACTCAACCAAGTCTTTTAAAAATCATTTTCGGATCAAGTGGTATCAGAGAAGGTTGACAGTTGGTTGTTTGAGTTTGCATGATTACCAGGAAAAAGCTAAGTCACGATGAAGGATAGGTTGTATAAGGGGATCCTGAGATTGGATCAATAAAGAGGACATCTCAAAGTGAGAATATGGAATATGAAGAAGGGATGTCTCAGAAGGAGATAGAGTTTCAAAAGACATTCTTCACCATGTCTGAGATGGAAAAGGTCTTATATGACAATTACTTGGAATGTAAGAGGCCTTTTCAAGGGGAATATTCAAAACAAGACAAAATCGAAGAAGGAGAGGACCCTCCTAAACCTCCTCCTTCATCTTCTTCACCTCCATCTTCTTCTTCTTCAAGTACATGTTCACATGCTCCTTCTGTAAGAAAACATTATCATAAACATAAGCATGATATGCGATTACTTAACCTTGATGTAAAGTTTGAATTGCCCATCTATGATGGTGAAGTCAATGCTGAGAGGCTCAGACATATGAAATCTTATTGCAATGTGCAACAAATCAAATATGAGGCAACCCAAATCAAAATGGCATCGCTTCGTCTTCCAGGCACAACACTCATTTGGTGGCAGAGTAAGTTGCAACATGGTACGCAACAAGTTGGTAATGTATTTCCATCATGGAAATATATATATATTTTTTTTGTTCACTTAGAAAGCAATTTTATCCTTTGGGTTATAAGGAAAATGATTTAATTGAATGGCAAAGTCTTAAACTAAGAAAAGGACAAATGGTGCAAGAATACACATATGAATTTTGTAAGATGGGATTAATGTTAAATATTCAATTACATACACAAGAAACTCTTATGAAGTATATAGGAGGTTTACCTGCACATATTCATAACACTGTATTTATTTTTGGACCTACTAATCTTGATGAGGTTTCTGTTCAAGAAGCATATATTGAAGCAGGGAAAACATGAGTTGGTGTATCAGGGGAATCGTCTTCAAGGAAAGAAGACAAAATAAAGGCGAATGGAAAGAAAGCAAGTTCAACGACAATGAAGGAAGATAATCTCTCTTGCAATCATTGTAAGAAAGAAGGGCATGATGATGACCAATGCTGGCAATTGAATCCAAAGAAGAGACCGAAGTGGTTCAAAGAGAGGAAAGGGAGGCAAACAGTTGCAATAATAACACGACCAACAGAATTGGGGTATGATTCAGGTGATGAGACTAAGATCACAACATTTGGTTTGTCAAGTAAAATTGGTGATGGGTATGATTCTAGAAGTAAATTGTTTCTCATAAGGGTCATAATGAAACATACTAATATCAACACATTGATAGATAGTGGATCTCAATCTAACTTAATTTTAGAGAAAGTGGTTACAGAATTGGGATTGAAAACTAAGCTACATCATAAAAATTACTCACTTAAATGGAAAAGAAACAATCATAAAATTCCCATAACAAAGCAATGCACTTTAAGGTTTGCAATTTCATCAAATTTTGTGGATGAGGTAACATGTGATGTGGTGCCACTAAATGAATGTGGAATGGTCTTAGGAATCCCTAATTTATATGATCACAAAGAAATCTTCTTCAGGGAACATAATCAATATCACTTAACTAAATAAGGCAATGAATATGTTGTGCATGCTCATCATATAAAAGAAAATCAATCTCTTCAAACAATCAAACAATTAAGGAATTCATCTTATGCAAGAAATGTCAGACAATTGTCTTAGGTTGATGGAAAATTGGTATGGATTGTTGGTTGTCATTGATATCAACCATTGGAGAGTGATATTGTATATTGATGTCAACCCTTAGTGATTGATTTCAACCATTGTAGAGTGATATTGTATATTGATGTCAACCCTTAGTGATTGATGTCAACCGTTGGAGAAAGTACGGTAGCGAATTTTGGTAGAGAAAAGGTTTGGGCAATGGACCCAAGTTTGTTTGATGTATAATGGTATGAGTTTTAATATCTTTGAAGGTAAGACTATTCTAGATGGTTAGTACATGTCATGAAATTTTTGTTGGTATGTGGAACGCCACATAAATCCTCACGGTTAGAGACTTATGGCCATGTGAAGTGATGCAGGAGCATCACCTTCAAAGTCAAAACACAAGCGTGGAGGCAAAGGAACGACATCTCAACATCACAGAGTTCATATCATCATTTAACTTAGAATTAAATCGAGTTGTTGAGATATTTTTGAAAGAAGCATTTTTAAATATATCGTGTTTGTAAAGTCTGAAGGACTGTAAGGGGTTGCAGATATAGAGTGTTGACTCTTATATGGAAATGAATGTTAGTTATTGTAATAGGAGAAAGTAGGTAACCGCTAAGATTTTTCTAGGATAGGTTACAGATAGGACGACGAGAGCTCGTGGAGCCAATCCTTAGATAGTTTGTTGTTGCATTTTAAAAGTATTATGAAATTAGGAGATGATGAGATAGAGATCAGAGAGATCAGTAGAACATAGTACAGTAGAAGAAAGACTCTGTAATTTGTTTCATGATTGAATAGAACAGACAAAATTGTCCCAAATACTTGGACTATGTTCATTTGAATGTGTGATTTAATGAATGTTATATTATGTTTGTATGTGATTCAGTTCATTTCGTTCATGTGTGATTGTTCAAGAGTTGATCATATGAGTTCGTGATGAAACTGAATAAGTTTCAATTATTTCTCTTCTGAAACTCGTATGCAAGGTGTGCATCTCGAATGCAAGGAGTGTGTCGATTGAGTCTTGGATTGACTCAGAGGAGTTCAAAGAGGTAAAAGGAAACTTATACCATGTGAAAGGAGTGCACAACGTCAAGAAGAAACCAAACGTCGAAGAACCAGAATAGAGGAACGCCAGGTGGGCGAGAAGAATTTAGTTTCAAGAAATCCTTCGATCTAAGTTATCAAAATCTAGAGAATGCAAGCAGTGCATGAGAAGTCAAAATCCATTAAGGATCAAGCTCATAAGAGATAACACTTTTCATAAGTGTTGATGAGATCCAAGAGTCAGACTCGTAGGAGGAGAAAAGATTCAAAACCTTTGAAGACTGATAAATCTTCTAAGTCATAAGAAATCAGAAGCTCAGGAGGAGGAGTGACAGTGGTCATTGGATCACTGTGTGAAGGATCAACATATTTTTTATCAGAGTAAAGTGCACGAGCCTTTGCAATTCTCACATTCAGGAGATAGAGCTTATCAAGTTTTGAGGATTTGAGATTTTCAAAGGCCAGAGAGCCGAAGTAGAATATCAGTCGTCTAATCAGTAGGAACATATTTGAGTTGTTAGATTGTTTGAGGTAAGATTCAAGCGTCAGATCAGCCAGGGTGAATTTGAGCTGTCAAATACCATGGGTTTAGGAGGAGGCATGTTTGAAACTTGATATTTCCGAAGTGCGAAGAGCTGAAGGGCTAGAGCGAATTTGGACCGTTAGATCTATGAGGATATGTGTCGGCGGGTTGTGAGATCCAGAAGAAGGAAAAGGTGAAAGGTTGAAACATCCAAAGCCTGAATAGACGAAGAGCCAAGAGCCATCGATCTGCATGGGGACACTAGTCAACAAATCGAGAGCTCTGGGTAAACTGTAGTGGGGTTTCAATTGAAATTTGAGATTTCCGAAACTCGAATATCCAAAGTGAATATGGATCGACAAACCTAAGGGAGACGTGGTGTGAATCCCTGAACTCCTGGTAATGTCTCAAAGTGATTCAAAGCCATGGTATTTAAGAGAGATGTGGCATAAATCCATGTACTACGGGTAAAGACCCGAATTAATCCTTGACCATCATATTAAGTGGACACACGTCAGTTGATTATAGCCTTTGGATAAAAGGAATTGGGAAGAAGAGTGAAGTTTGAATTTTGAGATCTTAGAAATACGAAGACCTGAAGGAGATGCCGACCTTCGATTGAAAAGGGGGTCACAGGACCTTTGATCTGAGTTGAAAGGTCAAACACCCGAAGCAAAAGTAGGACCATTGATTGATCAAGATAGGTGTCTATAGATCCTCAACTCTGGGAGGTTGAAGTACGAAGGAAAGAGAGGTTTGAGATTTCAAACGTCGAAAGTCTAGAATCGCAAAGAGATCCCGACCGTTGATCAAAAAGGGGAAGATTTGGTTTGTAGATTTGAAAAGCAGAGATTTGAACCATCATTTTAGACAGTATCATCAAGATCACAAGATCGTCGATTCCATAGCATTGCAGGGATAGAAGTTGTGAGGAATTTAAAACATTGAGGGTGGGCCACAATCCGTACCATGGTTTTGCCAAGGGGACACGTGGAGGTTCGAGGAGAATTGTGGGATGAAAAGTAGTTTTATCCCAAACCACTATTGGTCGCACCCGCAATCGCATGGTCACAATAAGGCATCGCCCAAGGTCATATCAAGAGGGGGCTTATCAGAAAAAGATCTAACGATCAATACTCTAAGATTTCACAACAGAGCTCGTCTGGTTAAAATTTTCATGGACTCTTGTCCATGATTAGCTCCTGCACTGTCTTTCCATGCTTCAAAATATCAGGTTCTGTGACCCAACTTGCATCTTCCATTGGATGATCTTTCCACTTCACTAAGTATTGAGGATATGTCTTTCTTCGAGTCTTCTTTCCATATCGATGTTCAATTATTTTCTCCATCTGAGATTTTTTTGCTGTGGGCAATTTTTCTTCTCACTGAACTTCTTTCTGATCATCTGATTCTCCTACCTCATCTCTCCTATAAGGATACATGTCTGCAACATTGAATATTGGTGATATCCCAACATTGTCTGGAAACTCAATTTCATAAGAATTGACTGTGAATTTTCTGAGAATCCTGCATGGTCCTATCTTCTTCATCTTCAATTTCTTGATGGACAAGAGCTCTACTGATGGAAAAGAGCTCTACAAGTTGGGTCACAGAACTTGATATTTTGAATCATGGAAAGATAGTACAAGAGCTCATGCATAAGAGTCCATCAAAATTTTAACCAGAGGAGCTCTACTGCGAAATATCAAAGTACTGAGTGTTATCTCTTTTTCTAATAAGACCCCTCTTGATATGACCTTGGGTGATGCCTTATTGTGACCATGCGATTGCGGGCATGAACAATAATAGTTTGGGATCAAACTTCTTTTTGGCCTGCAATTCTCCTCGAACCTCCACGTGTCCCCTTGGAAAAACCATGGTATGGATTGCAACCCGCCCTCAATGTTTTAAATTCCTCACAACTTCTGTCCCCACAATGCTACAGGATCGTCGATATCACAATCTTGACAACACTGTCTGAACTGATGGTTCAAATCTGCGCTTTTCAAATCTACGAACCAGATTTTCCCCTTTTTTTTATCTATGGTCGGGATCTCTTCACGATTCTAGACTTCGAACGTTTTAAATCTCAAACCTCTCTTTCCTCCATACTTCAACTTCCCAGAGCTGACGATTTGTAGACACCTTTCTTGATCAATCAACGGTCCTACTTCCAGAGGGTGTTTGACCTTTCAAA
>SNQJ01S0002303.1:458283-490487 GCA_010110895.2 Picea sitchensis | reverse complement strand
ACACTTATCAAAAAACACTAGGTGATGCAACTGTTGAGAGGGGTGCTAGTTTCCACCCAACCGTAGGCTCAACGACTCCCAACGGATTTACCACTAGCCACCCCCGAGCTGAGACCACGATGCTGTGAAGCTGAGTCTTTGTTTTCTAGTGACCAAGAACGAAGGTTACTCTCCTTCTTCTCTGCTATCACTCACTCTGTCATTTTTCCCGAGTTCTTTCTTCTCTGTTTTCCCTCGCGTCTGCCCCTTGCTCGCACACTCTTCCTGCCTTTTCTCTCTCCGGGGAGGTTGCATGTGGCACGATTTTCCTCGTGTGGTCAGGTCTGAGGACTCTACGGATGGGTGGTTCACCCCCCCCATCCCTCATTACTCATGAGGAGCCATTTACCTACCAATTCTGGCGATTCATTTAATTCAGGGCCAGCGAGCCGCTCTTGGTTCTCCGAGCCAGTGAAGTCCAAATACGGTATTGGTTTCGGTGGAAGTTAATGCCACCATTCCAGGTGCCTTCCACCACCTTTATTCAACCATCATGGTCTCTTTTTCAGTACACCCCCCTCTCAATAGTCCTGCAATATGTATATTCATAATATTATTTACGTTCATTGACCTTTTTCACAAGGTCCATTCACATCACACATTCACATTTCCGAGTTTGCCACAATACTTGGCCAGAATAGTTATTTTTACAAACTGGGGGAAACAGGGGTGTTACAATAGGCCTCACCTTCGAGTTGGGTTTTATCCTATATTTGGTTTCCTGCAGGGTAAATAATGCATTTATTTTTTTGGATGGTGTTCTTTCATTTTCCTATTTTTTTATTTTTTATTTCGGTTATTTTCTATTAAAAAATAGAGCAATAAAGATAGAGATAACAAATCTGATATATAAGGAAATAAACCTGCATAATAAAGATTTCATCATATTCTAATATCTATTGTGATGAACTATTCCAGTGGAATATCCATGATAGTTTAAAGATCATATTGGTATCCGAGTAGTTTTCTTTGGAGTATTTGTGGGAAGTTGCAGGATCCAGGAATTGGCTTAAGAAAAAAGTTGCAAAACCATAGCCCTTGTGGATGAGTATGTTCACAAAAACCCTCAAGATCTATAAGAAGAGATATTTGAAAGGCTGGAAAAGAAATTTTCTGACATCTGTGACAATATGTCCCTCATCATGGAGGCTCTAGCAAGAAATTTTAGACTTTTTGGGAAGGTTGGAGGCTCTAACTTAGAGATTGGATCGGAGGGGAAATTGAGAGATGATGAAGAAACAAAAAATTAGTCAAGGAAAGATCCCCAGAAAGAGAAGCCAAGTTCCAGTTCTACTACCACTTCACAGTCCTTACTTAAAATTGAAGCAAAAGTGGATATCAATACATAAAAAGGTGAGATCGATGCAATAAAGTTGAACCATTGGTTGCAATAGTTAGAGGTCTATTTCAACGTCCATCATATAGAATAAGAGCATAATATTTCATTTGATACAATGAAATTAGAGGGCCATGCATTAACTTGGTGGGAAAGTCACACATATACACTTAGTCTAGAGGGTGATCCGCCAGTAACTAAGTGGGAGTATTTCAAAACCCTCATTAAGTCCTAGTTCTACCATGTTGGCCCTTGACTAGGTTTTGTGGATATTTGGTCAAGTTTGACCTATTTTTGGACTTCGATAGCCTGTCGAAGGAGGAACACAAGACGAAGCAGAGATCGCGGGATGTGGGAATATGTAACAGGAATGGGACATTATCCCAGGGGTTTACCCATGTTTAGCCCTATTTTGTATATATAAATAGATGCTTAGGTTAGATAGAAGTGGTGGTGCACCTATGTGATGTGAATGTATGCTAAGTGCAAGTAGAGTCTGTAAATGCTTTTTGCATGACTGGCTAAGTGCAAGTCATTGTAGCAAGATTGTGGAAGGCTTAGTGCTGGAACACAAGGAAGAAGGATCTAGTGAGTCGCGCAGATCTTTTGTCCTATGCGGAGTAAGGGTTTTGAGGTTCTGTTCTTGGAACCAATTGACTGAAGACAATAAAGAAGACGAGTCGATGGACGTAGCCCCAGTGTGGGGGTGAACCACGTAAATACTATGTTGTTATGCTTTGTGCTTGTCTTAATGTGTTTATGACTCTCTAGCTAAGTGATTTGATATGGATACATAGATCTGCTTATGTTTTGTGCTATGAATGTAATATCTGACTTCTATGAATGTTCTTAGTGCTTGCTTCTGCTAGATCTGATCTATTTATTTGTGATAAGTGCTTAATTACATTAGATCTGTGCGAATGATGTGATGCTATGTTCTATCTATGCAGTAGTTATTGGTTGAATATTGATGAACTAATGATGTTAAGTTCTCTATTAAGTATTATAATCATAGATTTGTGTCCCGTCTAAGGTTGCAGACACTTGAGTCCTGCAACCACCCCTGCCTCTACCTCGGGTGAGACTTCATCTCCTTCACAGGTGTTGCCGAAAGGGCTGGTAGTTAGGGTTTTGTTGGTGCGTTATTGTAGCGTTGAACCCTGGGTCTGCCCCTTTGCCAACAAATGGTTTTGTTGGCGGGACAAGAATATTTGTGAGGGAATATCAAGGTGGTTCCCATCAAAGATAGAGATTCAAAAGTGGGTAGAGGATCAAGAAAAGGACTTCATTGAAGCCTAGAACAAGAACCCTAATCTTAGTACAGAGGATTAGTTGGAGAGACATATTTTTACTGATATACACAAGATAGTCTTTAGAGGAATCCATCAGGAACTATATGAGTGGTTAGCTAGGTTGGCAGATACCAAGTTTGAGGTCAGATCTAGAACTCATGTAGTTTGGACGTCGGCGTTGATCAAGAAGGTCAAGAGAGTTGATAGCATCATGTTGAGAGAAATGGATCATTGTTTTGATAGCACCATTGGGGGATACATCATCGAGTTTGTTGTTGATAGAGTAAATTCATACAACCAGGTCGAGAGATATTTTTTCAAGGGACCTAGAGGAAAATTTTTACATTTTCTGAAGTTGAGAATCAAGATGCTATTTCATGAAAAGAACATCCTAAAGATACAGTAGATTGATCAAATTTAGAGAAGCTAATGTTCAGGAATTCAGACACCGACAGTGACACAGAGGCTGGACATACGCGCAGGGGGAGAGCGTTTAGAGAAGTTCATCTTGTGAACCTGTTCAAGAAGAACGACGAAGACGAGGGTTTATACAATGGAGAAGAGGTAGACCTGATGGACAAAGATCATTCAAAACCCGCTAGGGAAAAGGAAGAGGAAGCTAAAGAACTTCGTCAGGACGAGCCAGAAACCTTAGGAACGACACAGAATATTGAAGTAAGTATTATTAATACTCATGTTGGTTCAGCATCATTAAGCAATCAAAGTTACCAAATCGTTTAGAGTACTATTACTAGTAGTCCACCACATACTCAGACAGGAAACCTAGGAATATCTATGGAAGATGAGATGAGACTCCCTATCTTTAGGGGAGATGGATCTGAAGATCCTGATCAACACTGGTTCCTATGTGAATCCGTATGGAATGTTAAAAATGTCACCGACGAAGATGTCAAAAGAACCCAGTTTAGCACTACCCTAAGGGACCACGCACTGAGCTGGTACATGAAGCTTGTCTAAGGACTTGCACAACCTAAGCCGTTGAATGAGATCAAGAATGCATTGATTGCAGAGTTCAAGAAACCAAAATCAAAGTCACAATGTATTACATAGTTGAAAGAGATCAAGCAGAAGGGAATCGAACCTGTTTGGGAGTTTGATCAGAGATTCAAGACCTTAATAGGTCGATTTACTTTTCAGATCCCAGATGAGCAGAACAAGGAATGGTTCATTGCTTCCCTCTTACCACACATCAGAGTTCTTCTGATGCAGCAGAATATTGCTTCACAGGCTGAGGTGCTGGAGATCTCCATGAAGTTAGAATCATCCCCTATGGGAGAATCCATCTCAGGTATGAGTCAGATCTTGAGTCAGTTGACTAGTTTGTCTTTGCAGGTCGAAGATATGAAGAAAGAAAAGGAAAAATATAGAAGAGAAGAAATATGTTGTGTCAGATGCAGGTCAGAAGGCCATGACAAGGAGAATTGTCCTCTATTCCATGAATACTTGGCCTCTTGAGCTCCGAGCACTTTTAACCATTGGCTACGAAGTTCATCACACTATGGTATTCAAGCAACATGAATAAACAGTGACAGACCAATGTTGTATTTCATGCATACTACAACCATTTGAAGGTAGTTATATAGTCTGAGCCTCGCATGACGTCGAATAATTTACATTGGTTTAGGCCTTTGATGAAGTTAAGCACAGACCACCATTTCATTTACATCATAGTGCGCGTTGATGAGCACAAGAAGCAACTTCAGTCCTACTACAAGCTAACAGAGGAGGACTTGGAGGAGATCACCAAGGACTGGTCGGAAGACCTCCTCATTCCAGCAGACCCTTCGGAGATATCTGATATAGATATTCCAGAAACTGCACAGGATATACCTAGACCTAGAAGGACGAAGAAAACTGAAGAGGTTCAGGATTTAGACAGTGCATCTTTGAAGACTGCTTCCATCTCACCAGAGCAAGGAGGTGATGGAGGAGAGATAGATGGTGAAAATTTTGAACATAAGAAAGGAGAGGTTACATCGCCTAGAGATGAGGAGGACCCCTAAAATAAAAGGAAGGTTTCCCCCTCGAAGCCTTCCTCCTGGAAGAAATCAAAAGATTCTATGACAAAAATGTAGACTATCCTCACCTCAGATGACTTCGATTTCATTATCGCAGCCCTAAATGATGATTCGTTGGAGATAGTAGAGAAAAAAGAGGCTAAGAAGGAATAAATGTATAATAGAATCAATATTATGCTCCAAGGACTGCAGCAAGCACTACAGTCCAACCGCCCAGTCCCCACTGTGCCTCTATTAGCAGGAACACTAGAACTGGGAGATGAGCTAGCTCAACTCCATCGAATCATTGAGATAGTCAAAGCTCACCTTCGATGAGCACAGGAAGAAACAGCACAAGCCACCAAGGCTTTGACACAAGTACAAGGAGTCATTGTAGAGAAACGAAGTACTGCAGAACAGGAGAAGATTTCTCTCAAGGCAAGTTCAGCGAATAAAAATCCCAACTGCAGAACGAAAAGGAATAGTTGCTCACAGAGAAACTCGAAGTAAAAGAAATGATCAACAAAGCACTTCTCTCTGTGACATTCATAGAATTAAAGGCCGAAAATAGAATTACACATTAAATAGTACAACTTGAAGAAGAGATCCAGCAGCTCCAACAATGCATAACATATTTGGAGCTACCCGCAGTACCCGAGACCCCTCAAGATGCAATAGATCAAAGGGAAGCAACCACCAGGAGTGCAGTTGAGATACTGAAGGCTATTGTCGGGGAATGCAAGAAACTAAGTAACCACATTGCCCAAACGTATGAGAAGCTCGTTGAGAACCTGAAATTCCAATCACTGGAGTCGCGGCTCCAGGACGCAAAGCAGCATGCAGAGATACTACAGGCGCAGGTGAAGGCCCTGTCAGCTGTAGAAAGAATGAAGCAGTCTCAAGAGCAGCGAACCATCCAGCAACAGATCCATACCACTCAAAGAAAAGTTATGGAAGTAACTCAATGGCTCCAACCTATGCAAGATAAGGCCTATCAGTTGTTCATAGAGGTCGAGAGTTGAGGAGCAGAGCTAGAACAGGTTGTTAATGAAGCATAACAATGCCTAGAAGGGCCAGTGAATGACGTAGTAATCCAGGAGTTCGTTGAGCAAGAGGTCGTAGCACAACAGCATGTCGAAGCATCTTGAGCCAAGCTTGAGGCGTTCAAGGTAGAACTAGTCAGACCAGAGTGACTTGTGACAAGTCACGGGTGAGTGTTGGGGGCATGTTGGCCCTTGACCAGGTTTTGTGGATATCTAGTCAAGTTTGACCTATTTTTGGACTTCGATAGCCTGTCGAAGGAGGAGCGCAAGACGAAGCAGAGATTGTGGGATCTCGGCCCCTTTTTGGGTCCTTTTTTGGATGTGGGAATATGTAACGGGAATGGGACATTGGCCCAAAGGTTTACCCATGTTTAGGCCTATTTTGTATATATAAATATATGCTTAGGCTAGATAGAAGTGGTGGTGCACCTATGTGATGTGAATGTATGCTAAGTGCAAGTAGAGTCTGTAAGTGCTTTTTGCATGACTGTGTGAGACTTGCAAAGCTAAGTGAAAGTCATTGTAGCAAGATTGTGGAAGGCTTAGTGCTGGAACGCAAGGAAGAAGGATCTAGCAAGTTGTGCAGATCTTTTGTCCTGTGCGGAGTAAGGGTTTTGAGGCTCTGTTCTTGTAACCGATTGACTGAAGACAATAAAGAAGAAGAGTTGGTGGACGTAGCCCCAGGGTGGGGGTGAACCAAGTAAATATTGTGTTGTTATGCTTTGTGCTTCTCTTAATGTGTTTATGACTCTCTAGCTAAGTGCTTTGATATGAATAGATAGATCTGCTTATGATTTGTGCTATGAATGTTAGATCTGAATTCTATGAATGTGCTTAGTGCTTGCTTCTTCTAGATCTCATCCATCTGTTTGTGCTAAGTGCTTAATTACATTAGATCAATGTGAATGATGTGATGCTCTGTTCTATCTGCGCAATAGTTATTGGTTGAATATTGATGAACTATTGATGCTAAGTTCTGTGTTAAGTATTATAATCACATATTTGTGTCCCAACTAAGGTTGCAGACACTTGAGTCCTGCAACCACCCCTGCCTCTACCTCGGGTGAGACTTCATCTTCTTCACAGGTGTTGCTGAAAGGGTCGGTAGTTAGGGTTTTGTTGGTACGGTGTTGTAGTGTTGAACCCTAGGTCTACCCCTTTTCCAATATACCCTATTGGATATGTAGAGGATGAATGGATCTATTGGAATTACTTTAGGAAAAGTAGGGGCAAAGTGTGAAAGTGTACACTACTAAATTTAGGAAGATGACTATCATGTTGAATATCTATCCCAAGAACCCAAATGTACTCCTCATGTATTTGGGGGGTCTACACAATCATTTGTGAAAGCAGGTGATTCTCTTCAAGCCCATGACATTGATGAGGCCTATGTGCAAGCTCAGTGTCTGGAAAATATAGGCCATAAAAAAGGATAGCCAAGTGGTTCCAAATAGAAAGAGCCTGAAGACGCTTCCAAGGGTGGAAATAAGAAGTGGAAAGGAAAAGACAAGAAGACGACAACCATTTCACATAAGTGAAAGGATCCAAGTAACCATTGTAATCATTGCAATATAGATAGTCGCATTGAATATTTTTTTTCAAAGTACATCCAAATATGAATGCTAAGAGATGTAAGACTAATTCCAAGAAGAAGAACCTTCTAGCCACAGATTCAAGAAATCAGGTAGAGAGAAAATCATATGTGGACAATAATATATCCTACACTTCAGTGCAAAAGGAGGTGAATCTGAGCATCCTTGATCACATGGAAGAGAAGGTGACACAACTCTTCCATATCAAGATCCAGGTCAAGAAGACAAAGTTAGATTCGCTATTCGATTCCATTTTGTAGGACAATATCATATAAATCAATCTGGTCAACAAGCTTGGATTAGAGGTTCATGATCATCCAATCCCATACCCATTTAGGTGGGTGATCAAGGATGAAAAAATCAAGGTAACTAAACAGTGTAAGATCAAATTTGTTGTAAGTGAATATTTTACTAATGAAGTGGAGTTAGATGTAGTACCCCTTGACATGTGTCTTGTAGTGTTTGGAATCCCCTACATGTATATGAGGGATGTGATATCCATGCAGAGAGAAAACTAGTACTACATTATCAAGGATGGGAAGTCCTACATCATCAATGCACACAAAGGTAAATCGAATATCTCACTAGTAAGTGACAACCAAGCCAAAAAGTTGATTAGTTCCAGTAAGAAATATGTGTTTCTTTTCTTAATAGAGAATTAGCAGGGTGACGAAATGGAAAGGTTAAAGGCATGCTTGGAGGGATGTATCAAAGATAAAAAAACAACAATTGGAGGCGTTTATACATGCATACAGAGGATTTTTCTAGGAGCCATACCACCTAAGAGGGAAGTGGAACACAAGATAAAGTTGTTTCCTGACTCCCCATTACCAAATATTTGGATATATAGACAGTTTGTTATGGAAGAAGATGAAGTGAAGAGACAAATGTAGAAGTTGTCGGAGCAGGGAGGAATTCTACCAAGCACCTCACCTTGTGGGTCACCTATTATCATACTACCCAAGAAGGATGAGACTTGGAATATGTGTATCTACTATATACATTTGAACAAGATTACACTCAATAATCAATACCCTCTACCCATGATTGATGATTTGTTGGACCAGCTACAACATGCCAAGTAATTCACCAAGTTGGATCTCAAATTAGGATACCACTAGGTACATGTCAAAGAATATGACACATGGAAGACTACCTTCAATATAATGAAAGGTTTGTATGAATGGTTGGTCATGTCATTCAATTTATGTAATCCACCAACTAAATTTATGAGAATGATGAATGATGTATTTTTCCCATATTTAGATTCATTTGTTATAGTGTATTTAATGTTGGTTGTGGAGACTGATTATCTTCCTGAATCATAGGCATTTGTTTTCAGCCATGTTTATACTCCATGAAGACTTTACACCCTAGAATAATGTACACTCCACGTGGGGGAGTGCAGGGGGGGGTTACCCCCCCTATGGGGTCTAGGGGGGCTATCCCCCCGGATGGGGGGTCCAGGGGAAAGTGAGCCCCCAAAGGAAAAATTGCCTTATAAGTGTATATTGTAATTTCATTGTAAATCTATACCATTCATTATAAGGCCACAGATCTGATGGTAGAATTTATGTTAGGGTTTTTTTCCCTAGAAGACAACTCTCTTTTATGAGGGAAATGTATTGTGGCTATGTGTCAGTGTGAATATTGTATTCTGAGTGAGAAGACTTTGAGAGAAATAAGAGGAAGTTACAATGAGTGTGTTGCAGGTTGTATCCCTTCATTTGTTGGATAATAATAAAGGAAGGACCTAGAAATTTCTTTGGTGGACGTAGCCCACACTGGGTGAACCATGTATATCTATGTCTCTATTGCATTGCATACCTTCTGTGTTTTATTTCCGCATTTTTTTCTTTTATTTCTCCATGATCCTGTTTTTCTAACAACTGGTACTAGAGCGAAAGGTAATTCGCAGGAAAAGAGGGTTTCTAGTTCGAGTGGGAACAATGGCGGAAAATGGAAAGTTTAGGGTCGATAAATTTAATGGCCAAAACTACCAGTTATGGAAGATCTAGACGGAAGATTATTTATATCAGAAGGATCTATTCCTACCATTGGATGGAATAACAAAGAAGCCAATGACCATGAAGGACGAAGAATGGGAGATTCTTGACAGAAATGCTCTAGGAACAATATTGTTGAGCCTGGAAGCATCAGTGGATTTCAATATTTCGAAAGAAAAGAAAACGAAGGAGTTGATGGATGCATTGGATAAACTGTATGAAAAAACCTTAGCATCCAATAAGGTATTTCTAATGAAGATATTATTTAATATGAATATGTCATAAGGTGGGCATGTTGCAGATCATTTAAATGAATTTAATACGGTAACTAATCAACTAAGTTCTGTAAAAGTGGAATTTTATGATGAGGTCGGGGATATTCTAATCTTGTACTCATTTCCATAAAGATGGAATGACTTGGTCATGGATGTAAGTAACTCTGTCTCTGGTTCAAACACTTTAAAATTTGATGATGTTGTTGGTGTTATCCTTAGTGAGGAAATGCGACGGAAAAGCACATGTGAGACATCAGGTAATGCGTTGAACATGGAGAAAAGGGGAAGACAAAAGGATATAGGAAAGGGCTCAAGGAACCATAGGAATTACAGGAAGGGATGATCCAAATCAAAACTCAGAAAGATAGAGTGTTGGAATTGTGGGAAGAAAGGGAATTTGAAGAAAGACTGCAGAGCACCAAAGAAACAAAGAGATGGACAATAGGAGAAAATCAGGAAATAAATGTAACAGGTGATGTGTTACAAGATGATTTGATTATTTTTGTAGATAATATTTATGAGTCTTGGGTAGCAGATTCAGGGGCTTCATTTCATGACACACACCATAGAAAAAAAATTCTAGATTATGTTCAAGGTGATTTTGGATAGGTTCATTTGGGTGATGATGCACCATGAAAAATTGTTGGAATGGGAAAGGTAAAAATAAATAAAAATAATGGAAACCAATGGTTGTTGAAAGAGGTAAGACATGTTCCATATCTAAGGAAAAATCTAATTTCAACAGGGGAGTTGGAAAGTGAAGGTTGTGTATCCATATTTACAAATAAGGTGTTATGATGCAGGAGAATCTCCAACATCAAGCGAGCCAGCACGGAAGCAAGGGATAGTTGGGCAGGCGCCAGCACAAATTTTGAAAACACCTTGAAGTTGATGCGCAATCTTAAATGAGATAATTAAGAAGAAGCGCACTTGTATAATGTAATCGGACCTTGAGCTATTTTCTCTCGTCCTTATTAGGTAGAAGGCATTTAAAATAGTTAATGCAAGTAGGTAGAATTGAATGTGTAGATTAGACAGTTTTAGAGCGCAAGAGGGAAACGGGATATAGACACCCTCATTGTGTATTGTAGCATATAGAAGAGGAGAGCAAGAGCATGCAGAGAGTTGTGTAAGAACACCCATGCACAGACATTTGGATTAATAGAGGAGGTTGATTCAAATTCATGGTTTTGTGTTTGTTCTCTGTGTATTGATGTTGAATGATATGCTCATGAATGTTTGCTTCCTGTTATACATTTGCTTTATGTGTTGTGTATATGATTTCATGTTTGAGTTTGAAGTCTAAAAGGAAGTAGGAATGAGTTTTAATTGTTTCTCTATCTGAACCAGAGGAGTTCCTGCAAGGAGTGCAGTCGAAGTGTCCGCAAGGAGTGCGTTGACAGAGGGTTCAGATAGGGTTGCTTTTGTTCTCATTTCTGCCAAAGTGCAGGCAGGCATAGGAGCCATGCAAGGAGTGTGCATGCCGAGCGAAGTCTCAGGGTTGTGAATTTGAGCGAAGTATTGAAGAACTGTTTTTGCAGGTGTGCATAGGGTCGAAGGAATTTCAGCACTTGGAAGTGGCTGAAGGTTGCCGCAAGGAGTGCGTGCAAGAGTCTTCTCTAAGACTCGGAGTCATAAGTAAGCTCAGGAGGTATAGGACCTTCGATAAATCGTCACAGAGGAGCATAGGGAGCTTGTACCGTGAAGTGTTCAAGCAGGTGTTGTAAGTTTGCGTGCAGGAGGGCGAATTCCATGGAGAGAAGCAGCTTAGTTAGTTGTGCAAGGCTTCTCAGAGCAGGAGGAAGGACGATCGGTATTCTCCGAGGAGGATTCACAACATCCCGTGAGTCGTTAGATCTCACAGAGGAGCAGGGGGAGATACGACAATGCATTCCCAAAAGGTTCAAAGCTCAGGAGAGGCAAGACCGTAGATCTGAACCGTAAGGGTCGTCAGATTTACACGTGGAATTCCATATCGGGTTTTCATGGGTGGAAGTCCCATGAACGTTGCGATGGGAATCGTGAAATCGCGAAATGTGATATCCCGATAGCCAAAGGATAGTGTGGGCCACACAGGAGTCGGTGAGTGGACAGGTGGCACACTATTTCGGGTTTTCGTGGAAGGTGAAGTCTCGAAAAATTTGCATTCAGGATTCGCGATATTGCGAACTCCGAAATGCCGATGATATAAAGGGGTGTTGAAAAGTTAGAACTCGCGCGTGTATCGGAGTTTCGGCATATCGGGATTCGGGAATCGGGGAAACAAGGACCCCGACATCGCGATCGCTGAAATCACGATAGGGAAAATCTCGATAGGAAAGGGAAAAGGTCAGCGTTGACTGGTTGTCGAGTTTCGGGGGATTCGAGAGTCCAATGCTCGACCACTGACCTCACGAATTTGTGAAGTACGATCCCCCAAGTGTAAAGAGGGGATCCCACAAGGATTTCTATGGGTGCATATTTCCCGATAGGGAAATAGAAGAACCGTTGGAGTTCTTCGGGCCGTGAAGGAGGAAATATCTTGTGTGCACGTTGACCTGTGGGCTGAGAGGTTGCGGCGTCGCCATCAGTTTTGGTATCAGAGCACAGAAAGGTTCTTCGCTTTCTGTAGCAGAGAAAGAGAATTCACCATGCCGCCAAGGAGAAGGGACAGGAAAACACCCGATCCACCAGAGGATAGGGAAATGTCGAGAAGAAGAGGCAGGAAAATGACAGATCTAGCCATGGAAAGAGAGATGCATGATCTACGAGCTAGACTTGAATACATGGAGACAGCTCAAAGACGCACAGCTAGTGCTGGGGATCTGAGTGATTCTGAAAGCAAAGTTGAGGCTGAACGAGAAGAAGAAGTTGCAGTTGAAGATGCATCAAACGAGCGTTTGATCAGAGCTATTGCAAGGAAGGGTGCAAGAGCAAAGATGGACATTCTAGTTTATGAGGGAAACTTGGATGCAGAAGAGATTTTAGACTGGATTAGAGCTCTAGACACATACTTCGACTATGAAGATGTTGAGGAGGGAAAGAAAGTCAAGCATGCTGTCACAAGATTGAAGGGGCATGCAGCATTGTCGTGGGATGAACTACAAGCTGACAGACACTGCAAGTGCAAGCAGAAGATCAAAAGCTGGGACAGAATGATCGCGAAGATGAAGGCGAAATTCATCCCCAGGGACTATCAAATTACTCTGTTCAGGAGGATGCAGAACCTAAGACAGAAGCTGATGTCAGTGAAAGAATACACTGAGGAATTCTATAAGCTAAACATCAGGGTAGGTCATCGGGAAAGCGATGATGAAAAAGTTGCCAGATATATGAATGGCCTGAGATATGATATCCAGGATGAGATGAGCATGGTAACCATCCGAACGGTGGAAGATGCTTATCAGATGGCTCTGAAAGCGGAAGAGAAGTTGAGCCGAAAACAGAGTCAGAGGGGTCGAGGCAGAAGTCAGCCAAGAGGCAAATTAGTTGCCCAGGATAAATATTAGAAGCCCAAAGAGGACTGGAACAAACCTCAGACCCGAACTGAGAGAGGTGGAACCTCACAGCGAGGGCAACATGCTGAACAGAGAGGAAAACATACTGAGCAGAGAGGAGATTATGCTAATAACAATACTTTTCCTCGTACTAGGGGTAGAGGAAGAGGAAGAGGTGGATTAATAGCATGCTTCACATGTGGAAAGAATGGGCACAAGTCTTACGAGTGTCTAGATAAAAAGAAGGAAAGTGGAGAAGCTCACATCACCGAAGCACAGAGGCAGGATGTTGAGGCAGAAGACGCTGAAGGCGGAAGATCGTTGATGATGTGAAAAGTCCTTTTGACACCAGAGAAAGAGGTGGAGAGTTCGGTCCAAAGGACCAGAATTTTTAGGACTGCTTGCAAGACCAAGGACAGGGTATGCAAGGTCATTGTAGACAGTGGTAGAAGGGATAATCTTGTTTCTATGGAGATGGTAGAGAAGCTGGAGCTGGAGACGACTGATCATCTAAGCCCATACAAAGTTTCATGGCTACAAAAAGGACATCACGTAACTGTCACTAAACAATGTTTAGTTGAATTCAAGATAGGAGGATATAATGATAAAATATTATGTGATGTTATTCCTATGGATGGTTGTCATCTATTGCTGGGTAGACCATGGCAATATGACAGGAATGTGATTCATGATGGGAGAATGAACACATACACCCTAGAGAAAAATGGGAGGACACACATGTTGCTTCCAATTAAGGATAAGGAGGTGAAGCCTGAAGTAAGCAACATTGTACTTCTCATGAGTGGGAAGGAACTTCTTACAGAGGTTAAGAAGAAGGAGGATCCACAGCTCATTGTGGTCAGAAAGCCCAGAATTGTTTTGACTAGCACAAGGGTGGATGATTTACCAAAAGAAGTTCAGGAACTGTTGGAAGAGTTTGATGACATAGTAGTGGACGAATTACCTCGTTCGTTGCCACCAATTAGAAGTGTGAGTCATCACATTGATCTCATACCAGGAGCCAATTTGACAAATAAATCCGCGTACAGGTTAACGCTGCAAGAGAATGAAGAGGTTAAAAGGAAAGTCCAGGATTTGTTGGACAAAGGTTTGGTCAGGGAAAGCTTGAGTCCATGTGTTGTTCCAACAGTACTCAGTCCGAAGAAAGATGGAGGCTGGAGGATGTGTACTGACTCAAGGGAGATCAACAAGATAACCATCAGGTACATATTTCCATTGCCGAGGATGGATGATCTGATGGATTGCTTGAGTGGAACAAAGTATTTTTCAAAGATTGATTTGAAAATGNAGTATTTTTCAAAGATTGATTTGAAAAGCGGTTATCATCAGATCCGCATGAGAGAAGGTGATGAATGGAAGACAACATTCAAAACCAACGAAGGGTTGTATGAATGGCTTGTTATGTCATTTGTCTTAACAAATGTGTCGAGTACCTTCATGAGGTTGATGAACGAAGTCCTAAGGGAGTTCATCGGGAAATTTTTCATTGTGTATTTAGATGACATACTGGTTTACAGTAAAACAGTGGCAGAGCATCTGAAGCATTTGTCTACAGTGATGCAGAAACTACAGCAGGAGAAGTTGTTGATAAACATGAAGAAGTCCTCATTCATGAAGACAGAGATCATTTACTTGGGGTTTGTTATTTTGGCAAATGAATTGAGGATGGATCCAGATAAGGTAGAAGTAATCAAGAATTGGCCATCACCGAAAAATGTTTTTGAGGTGAGAAGTTTTCACGGATTGGCTAGTTTCTACCGAAAGTTCATCAGGAATTTCAGTGGAATTAGCGCAGCAATGATGGATACAGTGAAGAAAATACATAAATATTTGCATTGGACTGAAGAGGCTGAGAAAAGTTTTAATCTGTTGAAGAGGAAGATCACAGAACAACCAGTTTTGGTGTTGCCGGATTTCCGAAAAACATTTCAAGTGAAATGTGATGCAAGTGGGTTTGCAATCAGGGCAGTCTTGAGTTAGGAAGACAGGCCGATAGCATACTTCAGCGAGAAGTTGAATGAGGCGAAAGTGAAGTACTCCACTTATGATAAGGAGTTCTATGCTATTGTTCAAGCATTGAAGAAATGGAGGCATTACTTGATTCCCAAGGAGTTTGTCTTATACAGTGACAATCATGCACTGCAGTTTGTGACTCAATAGGAGAAGTTGAATCAGAGACATGTCAAATGGGTCGAGTATATGCGGAATTTCACTTTTTTGATTAAACATATCTTTGGTACTTCTAACAAATTTGTTGATGCTTTGAGCAGGAAGTGTTTGTTGTTGCAGGAGTTCAAAATCAAAACGTTGGGTTTTGGTGATCTCAGGGACATGTACGTTGATGATCCATATTTTAAGGAAGTGTATGAAGCAGCTGAGAATCCAGTTCTCAGGGATAGAAGCTAGTGGATAGAGTGCATGATCCAGGAAGGATTATTGTTTAAAGGTAATCAACTATGTATTCTGAAATGCTCCATGAGGGAGAATCTGCTAAAGGAGAAACACAGTGAAGGATTAGCAGGACACTTTGGTCACGACAAGACGTTCGCAAAGATGAACGAGTCATATTTTTGGCTGAGAATGTGAGCAGATGTTAAGAGATTTGTGGACAGATGCAGAATTTGCCAGCATTCAAAGGGGAGGAAACAGAATGCAGGGCTTTATCAACCATTGCCCATACCAAAAAGGTCGTGGGGTTGCCAAGAACACAAAGAGGTGTTGATTCAATCTTTGTGGTGGTGGATAGATTTTTCAAGATGGCACACTTCATTCCATGTCAGAAGACCAGTGACGCAACTCACATTGCGAATCTGTTTTTCAAAGAGGTCATTCGACTTCATGGATTGCCAAGAAGCATAGTTTCAGATCGAGATACTAAATTCATAGGGCATTTTTTGAGGACCTTATGGAAGAATCTGGGAACTAACTTGTCATTTAGTTCAGTTTATCATCCTCAGATGAATGGATAGACAGAAGTGGTGAACAAATGTCTGGGAGACTTGCTGAGATGTCTGGTGACAGAACACCACAGCCAGTGGGACAACAAATTACCACAGGCAGAATTTTCTTATAACGATTCAGTTAACAAGAGCACAGGGCATATTCCATTTCAGATTGTTTATGGCATGCAGCCGAGAGGAATTTTTGAATTGAGGGATTCAGAATAGACTGCAACTAGGAGCAGTAGTGTAGGAGAATTCGCAGAGGCGATGAAGGAACTTCACAGCCGGGTGAAGGAGAGATTGCAGAATTCAAGCCAAGAGTATAAGCGCAGAGTCGATCAGCATAGAAGACAACTTCAGTTTGAGGTTGGTGATTTGGTTCTGGCACATTTGAGAAAGGAAAGGTTCCCAAGAGGAACATATAATAAGTTGAAGATGAAGAATATCGAGCCATGTAGGGTCTTGAAGAAATTTGGGGCGAATGCTTACGAGATTGAATTACCCGATGGGATTGGAATTTCTCTGATATTCAATATCTCATATTTGTACCCATATAAAGCTGAGGAAGCAGCAACAGGAAATGAGAAGCCAGTGATCCAGTGGACAAAGCAGATGCCAGCTGCAGAAAAGCCACAGATGGAGTGCATACTGGACAAGAGAGTGAGCAAGAGGACCAGGCAAAAAGAATACTTTGAGTATCTGGTCAAATGGAAGAACCATCCAGTTGAAGATGCCAGCTAGGAGAATGAAGCGGAGATACAGAAGCATGGACAGATCGTGCGTGATCTCATGGACAGGAGCCCATGAAACTTTTCAAGCGAGGGAGTATGATGCAGGAGCATCTCCAACATCAAGCGAGCCAGCACGAAAGCAAAGGACAGCTGGGCAGGTGCCAGCACAAATTTTGAAAACACCTTGAAGTTGATGTGCAATCTTAAATGAGATAATTAAGAAGAAGCACACTTGTATAATGTAATTGGACCTTGAGTGATTTGCTCTCATCCTTAGTAGGTAGAAGGCATTTAAAATAGTTAATGCAAGTAGGTAGAATTGAATGTGTAGATTAAACAGTTTTAGAGCGCAAGAGGGAAATGGCATATAAACACCTTCATTGTGTATTGTAGCATATAGAAGAGGAGAGCAAGAGCATGCAAAGAGTTTTGTAAGAACACCCATGTACAGACATTTGGATTAATAGAGGAGGTTGATTCAAATTCATGGTTTTGTGTTTGTTCTCTGTGTATTGATGTTGAATGATATGCTCATGAATGTTTGCTTCCTGTTATACATTTGCTTTATGTGTTGTGTATATGATTTCATGTTTGAGTTTGAAGTCTGAAAGGAAGTAGGAATGAGTTTCAATTGTTTCTCTATCTGAACTAGAGGAGTTCCTGCAAGGAGTGCAGTCGAAGTGTCTGCAAGGAGTGCATTGACAGAGGGTTCAAATAGGGTTTCTTTTGTTCTCATTTCCTCCAAAGTGCAGGCAGGCACAGGAGCCGTGCAAGGAGTGTGCATGCCGAGAGAAGTCTCAGGGTTGTGAATCTGAGCGAAGTATTGAAGAACTGTTGTTGCAGGTGTGCGCAGGGTCGAAGGAATTTCAGCACTTGGAAGTGGATGAAGGTTGCCGCAAGGAGTGCGTGCAAGAGTCTTCTCTAAGACTCGGAGTCATAAGTAAGCTCAGGAGGTATAGGACCTTAGAGAAATCATCACAGAGGAGCACAGGGAGCTTGTATCATGAAGTGTTCAAGCAGGTGTTGTAAGTTTGTGCAAAGGAGGGCGAGTTCCGTGGAGAGAAGCAGCTTAGTTAGTTGTGCAGGTGTTCTCAGAGCAGGAGGAAGGACGGTCGGTATTATCCGAGGAGGATTCATGNAGCAGTAGGGGGAGATATGGCGAAGTATTCCCAAAAGGTTCAAAGCTCAGGAGAGACAGGACCGTAGATCTGAACCGTAAGGGTCGTCGGATTTACACTTGGAATTCCATATCGGGTTTTCGTGGGTGGAAGTCTCATGAACGTTGCGACAGGAATCGCGAAATTGCGAAACGCGATATCCTGATAGCCAAAGGATAGTGTGGGCCACACAGGAGTCGGTGAGTGGACAGGTGGCATGCTATTTCAGGTTTTCATGGAAGGTGAAGTCCCGAAAACTTTGCATTCAAGATTTGCGATATTGCGAACTCCGAAATGCCGATGATATAAAGGGGCGTTGAAAAGTCAAAACTCGCACGTGTATCGGAGTTTCGGCATATCGGGATTCAGGAATCGGGGAAACAAGGACCCCGACATCGCGATCGCCGAAATCGCAATAGGGAAAATCCCGATAGGAAAGGGAAAAGGTCAGCGTTGACTGGTTGTCAGGTTTCGGGGATTCGAGAGTCCAATGCTCGAAGACTGACCTCGCGAAGTCGCGAAGTCCGATCCCCCGAGTGTAAAGAGGGGATCCCACAAGGATTTCTGTGGGTGCAGATTTCGCGATAGGGAAATAGAAGAACCGTTGGATTTCTTCGGGCCGTGAAGGAGGAAAGATCTTGTGTGCACGCCGACCTTCCGACCTGTGGGCTGAGAGGTTGCGGCATCTCCATCATGTGGAAGGTCACCAAAGGATCATTGGTGATAGAAAAAGGAGAGAAGGTAGGTACATTGTATTTATGTACTGGTAATACTGACTCTTATATCTCTTTATCTTATATAGGAGTGGATACAACACTGTGGCATCATAGGCCTGGACACATGAGTGAGAAGGGGATGCAAATACTTCACAAAATAAATTTGTTTCCAGATCTTAAAAAAATTGATTTGGATTTCTGTGAGCATTGTGTTTATGGAAAACAAAAGAGAGTTATATTTCTCAGAGTCGAAAAAGAAAAGAAGAGTGAAAGGTTAGAGCTTGTGCATACAGATGTATGGGGACCATCACATGTATCATATCTTGGTGGCTCTCATTATTATGTTAATTTTATTGATGATGCAACTAGAAAAACTTGGGTTTATTGCATTCGACAAAAATCTGATGTTTTTGATACTTTTAAGAAATGGAAATCTTTGGTTGAGAATGAGATAGGAAAAACGTTGAAGTGTCTCAAATCAGACAATGAAGGTGAATATTGCAGCAAGGAGTTTTATGATTATTATTCATACCATGGGATTGTTAGAGAGAAGACAGTTCCAGGAACACCACAAGAAAATGGTGTGTCAGAGAGGATGAACATGACAATCATGGAGCGTGCAAGGAGTATGATATTGCATGTTGAATTTACTTACAGTTCTGGGAATATTTTATAGATATTGTTTTTTACTTAATAAAAAGAGGACCTTCAAGTTCTTTGGATGGTATAATTCCAGAGGAGGAATGGATGGGTAAAAGGGTGAACTCTTCTTTTTTGCAGACTTTTAGTTGTGAAGCATTTGTCCATAATGATAAAGAAAATAGAACAAATCTTGAGGGAAAATCCAAGAAGTGTACCTTTATTGGATATGGGGTTAATGATTTTGTTTATCTCTTATGGGATTATGAAAATCACAAAATCATTAGGAGTAGAGATGTCATATTCAATGAGAAGGTCATGTACACAGATCAGTTGCAGGGAAAGAAACAGGAAAAATAAAAACTATAATACACAGTGCTTGATGAGATCACTGAAAAAGTAATTCCAAAGCTACCAGAAAATCATAATGTATAACAACAGGATCAACAGGTGCCTCAAACTCCTACAAGTGTTGTTAGAATATCTACCAGGTTAAGTAGACCCCCTGAATGATACTCTCCTTCATTGTATTATTTATTATTGATTGATTATGGTGAACCAGAATGTTATGAAGAGGCAATGCAGGTAGACAGCAAAAAGAAGTGGGAGCAAGGAATGCAAGAGGAAATGGATTCCTTGGTAAATAACGAAACTTGGGACTTGATTCAGTTGCCTGCAGGAAAAGGAGCATTGCAGAATAAATGGGTTTACAAGTTGAAGGAAGAAGATGGAGGCAAAAAGAAGTACAAGGCTAGACTTGTTGTAAAGGGTTTTGCACAAAAGAAAGGTATATATTTTGATGAAATATTTTCTTCTGTTGTTAAAATGACTTCAATTAGGACTATTTTAAGTTTTGTGGTAGTAGAAGATTTGCATCTTGAACAACTAAATGTAAAAACAACTTTTCTCCATGGGGATTTGGAGGAAGAGATTTATATGCAGCAGCCACAAGGGTATGAGGTCAAAGGGAAGGAGAATTTGGTATACAGGTTGAAGAAGAGATTGTATGGCCTAAAGCAAGTTCCAAGGAAGTGGTATTTGAAGTTTGACAAGTTTATGACAGAACAAGGTTATAGAAGATGTCATTCTGATCACTGTGTTTATTTTAAAAGGATATAAAATGGAAGCTATATTATTCTTATATTGTATGTAGATGACATGCTTGTTGCAGGGTCTAATATACAGGATATAAATGTGCTCAAGAAGAAATTATTTAATTCATTTGCGATGAAGGATTTGGGTGCTACAAAGAAAATCCTTGGTATGAGAATAACAAGAGATGTGAAAAATCGCAAATTGACATTGTTTCAGGGTGAGTACATAGAGAAGGTGTTGGAGAGGTTTAGAATGAAGAATGAAAAACTAGTTATTACTCCTTTGGCCAGCCATTTAAAATTAACTAAGGAAATGTTTCCCAAGACACAGGAGGAGATATAATACATGTTCAGGGTCCATTATTCATCAACAGTTGGCAACTTGATGTATGTGATGGTTTGCACAAGACTAGATATTGCACATGTAGTGGGAGTTGTGAGCAGGTATATGATCAATCCAGGTAAAGAACATTGGCAGGAAGTAAAGTGGATTCTTAGGTATTTGAGAGGTACTGCTACTCATGCATTATGTTTTGGAGGTTCAGACACTGTTCTACAGGGATATGTTGATTCATATATGGAAAGTGATAAAGATAGTAGAAGGAGAACCACAGTGTATGTTTTTACTATAGGTAGAACAACAGTAAGTTGGATTTCGAAACTGCAAAATGTTGTTTCACTTTCAACAACAAAAGTAGAGTATGTTGCTGCTACAGAGGCTAGTAAAGAAATTATTTTCTTACAGAGTTTTATGGAGGAATTGGGAAATAAGCAGGTGAATAACATGTTGTACTGTGATAGTGAGAGTGCCATTCATATTGCAAAGAACGCAACCTTACATTCAAAGACTGAGCATATACAACTCAGGTACCATTTCATACGATCTGTCTTGGAAGATGGACATTTGAAGTTGGAAAAGATACACACTAGCCAGAATTCTGCAGACATGTTAACAAAGGGAGTAACCAGGGAGAAAATCAGTTCCTTCTCAGTTTCAATTGGTCTTCAAGCATGAATATGAATATGATAAATTTTCCAGGTCCAAGAAGGATCATAGTCCAGCATATACATCAGTGGTGGAATTGTTGAGATTAGTATCCAAGTGGGAGATTGTTGGTTGTGGATATTGATTATCTTCCTCACTCAAAGGTCTTTGTTTTCATCCATGTTTATACCCCATGAAGACTTTACACCCTAGAAGATTGTACACTCCTCCACGTGGGGGAGTGCAAGGGGGTTTACCCCCCCTGCAGGGGTTCAAGGGTGAAGCCCCCGAAGGAAAAATTGCCTTGTAAATGTATATTGCAATTTCATTGTAAATCTAGACCATTCATTATAAGGTCTCAGATCTAACGATAGAAGTTATGTTAGGGTTTTTTTCCCTAGAATGAAACTCTCTTTTATGAGGGAAATGTATTGTGGCTATGTTTTAGTGTGAATATTGTATTCTGAGTGAGGAGATTGTGAGAGAAAGAAGAGGAACTTACAACGAGTGTGCAATAGGTTGTATCCCTTCATTTGTTGGATAATAATAAAGGAAGGACCTGGAAAATTTATCTGGTGGATGTATCCCACACTGGGTGAGCCACGTATATCTATGTCTCTATTGTATTGTGTATCTTTTGTGTTTTATTTCCACATTTGTTTTATTTTATTGCTTGGCGATCCTGTTTTTCTAACATTTAGATGATATATTGGTTTATAGCTCTACCTGGGAGGAGCAAATCTCATATCTAATGTAGGTGTTAGAGACTTTGAAAAAGAACCAACTGTTGGCTAACCTCAAGAAATGTGAGTTTGATCAGCAATGACTAGTGTATTTAGGGTATGTGATTGGTGGAGGGGAGATTAAGATAGATCCTGCAAAAATGGAGGCCATCATAAAATGGTCAATTCCTACTATTGTCACTTAAGTTAGGATATTTGCTGGGGAAACAAATTACCTATGAAAGTTCATAACATGCTTTTTAGTGGTAGATGCCTCACTCCACACCATGATAGTGACTAGTAAGAGCTTCCAGTGGGGAAAGAATCAATGTTGGCCCTTGACCAAGTTTTGAGGATCCTTGGTCAGGTTTGACCTATTTTGGGACTTCGACAGGCTGTCGAAGGCAGAGCGCAAGTCAAAGTGGAGATCACGAGATCTTAGACCCTTTTAGGTCATTTTTGGGTTTTGGGCTTATGTAACGGGTATGGGGATGTTGACCCATGGGTTTACCCATGTTTAGGCCCCTTTTGTAATATATAAATAGATACCTAGGAGAAGTGAGTAAGTGTGTGTATGTGTGGGGGGGTGGAAAACATCTATGTGATGTTGTGCTAAGTGCGAGAGATAAGTGTAAATGCTTTGTGCACGATGTGTGAATACTTGCAAGGCTAAGTGCAAGTGACTATAAGAAATTGTGTAAAGTCTTTGTGTTGTAACCTAGCTCGGGGAAGGAGGATCTGGCTGAGTGCGCGCATATCTCATGTCCTATGTGGAGTAGGATCTTGTGGCTCTGTGCATGTAGACAATTGATTGAAGATAAAAAAAGAGAAGAAGAGTTGGTGGACGTAGCCCCAGGTTGGGGGTGAACCATATATATCCTTTGTTATGGTTGCTTTGTGCATTGTGATTGTTTTATTGTTCATATGGTTAATGCTTAGTGTAGTAATGTGTGCTTAGATGGACATGATATGATAGCTTAGTGCTTAGTGATGTGAATGAATGTTAGATATGATCTGTTTCCTTATGATAAGGGTTTAGATGTGGTATATCTGAGTGAATACTACATTTTTCTGTAATAAGGATTTTGTCTGCGAAGTAAATAGAGGCTAGATACTAATGAATGATAATTGCTAAGTGTTCTATTAAGGTGTTGTAATCATAGATCTTTGTCCCAGCTAGGTTGCAGACATCTGAGTCCTGCAACCACCCCTGCCTCTACCTCGAGTGAGACTTCATCTGCTTCGCAGTTGTTGTCTAAAGGGCTGATAGTTAGGGTTTTGTTGGTGCGTTATTGAAGCGTTGAACCTTGGTTCTGCCCCTGTGCCAACAAATGGTTCTTTTGTCGAGACCTGAAACTGTGATTGCTGGGAAATGAGGAAAAGAAAGAAATCTTTGTGCGTAGATCTGTTGCTTGACTTGCGAAGCTTTGTGCTAAGAAAGGAAGAAGATATGAAGAAAAAAGGTAAGATTTGAATGCTTTGTGCTCTGAAAGAGGTAAGAACAATGAAAATTTTTAATATTTGAAAGCTTTGTGCTCTGAAAAAGGTAAGATAAATGAAAATTGTTTTTTCAAAGGTATGGATCTAGGTATGTTTGATAAATTTTGTCTTGGTCTGAAAACTAGGGCACGGTTAGAAGACAGAAGGTTTGATATGAGTATATTTGATGAAAGATATGTTATTCCTATGCATAGAAATAATGTTTGGACTAAAAAATGGATGCAGGATTATAGGAATAATTTTTTGCAGGTTAATTACTGTGACCCTAGTGCGCAGTACAGAAAAAGTTGGGGATCATTTAAGAGAAAGTGAGGATTAACTCTTTGTTACAGTTGCAGAAGGCTGGGCCATCTTGCTAAGGATTGACCTGATAGAAGACCTAGTTTTATTTGTTGTAAATCTATGGACCATGAAGTTTTGGATTTCCCTAGAATGATTTCTAAGGTTGAAGAATAAATATGAGACTAGAAAACCATGAGGAAGGCCAAGAAACTAAGACCATGGTAGAACCCCTGAAATAATCAAAGATTGTATTACTACGAATGAAAGAAACCCTGAATGATCACATAAATATCGACTTATCATATATTTTGAAAGAAAAATAACTTATAGAAGCAAGAATAGGATACTTCAACATAGACTGTGTTCTGGATGAGGAAACACAGGTGAATGTCATGACATAAAGTACTTGGGAAATTTTGGGAAGGCCTGCTATGGTTCCTTCGTTAGGAGGAATAGGATTCTTTAGAGGAAAACTGATAACCTTATGTGGAAGACTTACCCAGACCTCTATGCGTTCACATGGAACTTCGATAGAGAAAGAATTTGAGGTTGTTAAATTCGTTGAGAACAATGCCCCATTTGCTATGTTATTAAGAAAACCCTGGATTGAGAGAGATTAGATCCGGAGAAAAGAAAAAGAGGCCCTAGAACAGAAAAAGAAAGAATTAAAATATTTCGTGACTAGGAGAATAGAGTACTTGATAGAAGAACGGGAGGAAAAGTCAAAGAAACTTAGGACCAGAGATCGAGATGTCGAAGCTGAAAAAACGCAGGAAGACTTGAAGAACCTATCTATACAGGAAAGTAGAGCACCTACCCCAGACAAAAAAAAGGTATTACCCTTGAACCCTATGACAGAAACACATCAGCGCGAAGTTACTATGTTGAGTACAGATAAGAATCAGAATGGAAAGAGGAATACCAAGACGCAGATCACAGGGAAGAAAGATAGAAAGCTCAGTAAGAAGAGAGCAAAGCTAGAAAAGTTGTTGGAGGTTCCGGGAGGAGACCTTGTAGAAGGTAGGTTTGAAAAGCAGGAACTTCGTTGGGATATCAGAACAGCGCCAAGTGGGACTTCCCCATGGCAGAGCGATATGACCGTTGGAAGCATTATAACCATAAGAATAACACCCTGAATGATTATAACAACAGTTATGGCCAAAAAGGTCACCATCTGGTCGTTGGGACTACGTCGTAACAGACAAAACTGCATTGATGAAGGCTGCTCACATATTGGAGAGATTCGTTACACCGCTATCTACTTATTCTGTCGACTGTTGCACCGAGAATACTTTTGCAAATTGTATCCGCACCAATGAGAAAACTCATTGTTTCTGTGTTATGTTTACTAAGACTCTGCCACCTGTTTTATTATATTGAACGGTTGTTCATCGACTTGAGTATCCGATATCGAGCGTGTATGTCAGACGAACTCAACATAATTGAAAATTCCATAGAAGAAGTCATAATCGATCTAATGGACGAAAAAGTAATTTTCGTGGGGATTCAAGCTTCATCGACAAGAGGAGTACAAGCCTCTCTGTCGACTGCTTGTAGATCTAGACCATCCTGAACCGCAGTCAAGAAAATAACCAAGCATCGAGACTTCGCGAATGCGAAGTTGATCATGTCTATCCTACCCGACTACATCCCGCCCCTATTCAGGGCAGTGAGTCGCAACAGTGTCCTAAGGGACTTCAATTACACCATGGTTACTACGTACCTCCCGAAGGGGATACGTGCAGTTCGAACCCAGCTATACAAGATCATGGCATTAAAATTCAGCAACTTCAACCTAGGGGATCGAAAGAACCACAACATGCTCAACCCTCATAGGTACTTGACTAGGATGAAGGGGAAGAACTCGGGGATAATCCCCCAACCATGGACTATGAACCTCACACAGTTCACTATCTTGAACGTGATGAATATACCAAATTTTGGATGGAACCAGGAATTTAATGTGTGCATTAAGCTCCTGCTGTCGTTCTACCATGGTGGCTATATGTGGCTAGATAGACACATCACCATTGACCCAACATTGATCCATAAGATCACTAGATTGAGCATGCAGGGACCAGACCCACAAGACTTCTACCCAAGGAAGATTGCAGACCGCACCCTGGCACAGAGGATTAAGGATACTTATGGCGATGTAGAAAAGGGAACGTGAGGCTACAAGGTAGCCTCCATCTAGAATGGCGCAATGCGCCTGGCCTGCCAGCTGATCACAGGGAAGCTAGAGAGAAATAATGAACCTACACAGGTCACAGGTTTCATTGTTGACCTCATTGGAAAATGCGTAGAAGGACTACAGATGAATTGGGAAAAGTACTTAGTCAACCAGTTAGAATTGGATTTCTGCGAAGCTCGGGATCAGGGATATGAGTTCCACTTTAGTTGGCTCATGATCCTCACGTTTACATATTGGCAGATGCTGGAAGGTGTGACCTTCCCTGACATTGAGCCATTCGATATGCTCACTGCGAAGTTCATCATGCTCTGGTATTCGAGTGATATGGGAAAACAGTGGCAGTCGAACGCAGTATTCCATACCTACTATCTACAGTTAAAGAGATCCATTGAGGTTGTCCCTCGTATGACACCAAACACCCTACATCGGTTCAGGCCCCTTATGAAGTTTCATGCAGATCGACATTTTACTTATATCACTGCGCTCATAGATGAGAGTAAATAAGAACTCCAGTCATACTATAAGTGCACAGAAGAGGACTTAGAAGAGATAACTAAGGACTAGATTGCAAAGCTCTTTATCCCTGTTGACCCCATAGAATTGTCTGATCTCGAACTAATCAGAAGCCCAGAGGCCACTCGCGAAGAACATGACACACCTAGAACCAGCAGAAGGAAGAAGATAGAAGAGGTACAGAACCTGAGTAGTGCATCAGAAGAAACTAGTTCAGAATCACCTAGAGGAGGAGGTAACAACGAAGTAGATAAAGAAGAGAACAATGGGAAAGAAGATCAGCATAAGCAAGGTGAGGTAACACTGCCTAGGGATCCCGTTGATGAGACCTATGCATCTAATAAAATAAAGGCTTCTCCCACAAAACCTATCTCGCGGAAGAAATCCAGAGCTAGTAAGACCAAGTTGTAGACTGTGCTCACGCTCGATGAATTCGACTTCATCATCGTAGTTGTATCTGACGCCTCACGGGAAATTTTGTAGAACAGCGAAGACAAACAAGAAGCCATGTATTATAGAATTGAGACAGAGCTGAGAGGAGTTCAACAAGTCCTTCACTCTAGCCGTGCAGTGTCCACTGCGCCCCCGCCATCAAAAGAACTAGATTTGGGAGACGAGCATGCCCAACTCCGCAGAATAGCCGATGCAACCGAAGCTCGCCTTCGTCGTGCCCAAGAGGAAAAGGAACAGGCCATGGTGGCCCTATAGCAATCACAAGAAGAGGTGATAGAGCAACACAGGATTGCGAAGCAGAAGAAGGCTACCCTCCAGTCAAAATTTGAAGAAGAGAAAGCACAAATCCAATGAGAAAAGGAATAGTTGCTCGTCGAGTAGGTTGGAGTAAAAGAATCAGTCAGCAGAGCACTCCACTCTGTGATGGGCTTAGAGAAAAAGGAGGAAGACCCAGTAGAGCATCAAGTAGAAAAGCTTGTTGAATATATTCAACAACTTCAATAGAGAATAATAGATATAGAGATATAGTCAATGCCAAAAACTCCACAGGATGTGCGAGATAAAAGAGAATCAAGACCTTCGCCATGGAATGTAAATAGCTCAGTGATCGTAGTGCACAGACTTATGAATGAATTACTGAGGATCCTGGACTAAAGACATTGGAGTCCCAACTCTAGGAGGCAAAGTAGAAAGCAGCAACAGTACAGGCATAGTTGAAGCTCTTGTCTGCAGTTGAAAGAATGAAAAGATCTCAGGAATAGCTCATTGTTCAACTGCAAGTCCACACCATATAGAGAAAATTCATGGAAGTGACTCAAAGGCTCCAGCTAGTCCAGGATGCAGCTTGTCAACTATTTGAGGAGATTGAAGGATGAGGAGAAGAACTAGAGCAAGTAGTCACTACAGTTGAGCAACTCTTGAAAGGACCGGTGAACAAGGTAGTTCCTCAGGAGTTCGTCGAGCAGGAGGCCTTGGTGCAACAACAGGTTGAAGCATCTCGAACCAAGCTTGAGGCTTTTGAGGTAGAATTAACCAAAGCAGAGTGACTCGAGACGAGTCACAGGTGAGTGTTGGGAGGCTATTGGCCCTTGACCAAGTTTTGAGGATCCTTGGTCAGGTTTGACCTATTTTGGGACTTTGATAGGCTGTCGAAGGTGAAGCACAAGTCAAAGTAGATATCACGGGATATTGACCCCTTTTTAGGGCATTTTTGGGTTTTGGGCTTATGTAATGGGTATGGGGATGTCGACCCATGGGTTTACCCATGTTTAGGAACCTTTTTTAATATATAAATAGATACGTAGGCGAAGTGAGTCAGTGTGTGTATGTGTGTGGGGGTGGAAAACATCTATTTAATGTTGTGCTAAGTGTGAGTGATAAGTGTAAATGCTTTGTGCACACTGTGTGAATACTTGCAAGGTTAAGTCCAAGTGATTGTAAGAGATTGTGTAAAGGCTTTGTGTTGTAACCTATCTCGGGGAAGGAGGATCTGGTTGAGTGCACGCAGATATCCTTTCCTATGTGTAGTAGGATCTTGTGGCTCTGTGCATGTAGACAATTAACTGAAGATAATAAAGAGAAGAAGAGTTGGTGGACATAGCCCCAGGCTGGGGGTGAACCACGTATATCATGTGTTATAGTTTCTTTGTGCATTGTGATTGTTTTATTGTTCATATGGTTAATGCTTAGTGTAGTAATGTATGCTTAGATGGACATGATATGATAGATTAGTTCTTAGTGATTTGAATGAATGTTAGATTTGATCTGTTTCCTTATGCTAAGGGTTTAGATGTGGTAGATCTGAGTGAATACTACATTGCTCTGTAATTAGGGTTTTATCTGTGAAGTAAATACAGGCTAGATAATAATGAATGATAATTGTTAAGTGTTTTGTTAAGGTGTTGTAATCACATATCTGTATCCCAGCTAGGTTGCATACATCTTAGTCCTGCAACCACCCCTGCCTCTACCTCGGGTGAGAGTTGATCTGCTTTGTAGGTGTTTCTGAAAGGTCCAGTAGTTAGGGTTTTGTTGGTGCGTTGTTGAATCGTTGAACCCTGGGTCTGCCCCTGTGCCAACAATCAACATAAATATTTCTACAAGATAAAATTAAATATCATTCAAGCATGAGTTCTTGAATTTCCTAACTTGCAAAATTCCTTTAAAGTGGAGACAAATGAAAGAAGATATGTTATGGGATTAGTTTCGATGCAAGGAGGTAAGCCGATATACCACCATTATGAAATGTTTCATAATGGAATCTTAAGTTACCTTACCTATGATAAGGAACTCTATGCCTTGGTTCAAGATGTCAAGAAGTGGAAGAACTATCTAATGGGAAAGGAAACCATTATGCACACAGATCACCAACCACTATAGTATTTGCAGGCCCAGAGTAATATTTAGAAAACCAAACATTACAAGTGGATGAGGTTTCTTCAACAATTTCATTTAGTCATCAAGTATAAGAAGGGAATAATTAATAAGTCTAAATTCATGATTTCAAGGCCACCCACATCCAATATTACAACTTTGGAAACTCTTATGAACATGGAGCCTTTTACCCATGATGGATACAAAGAGGAATACACAGAATATGAGGACTTCAAGTAGGTGTTTCAACATCTATAGGGACAAATTTATGTAGAATAAGGTGACAATAAGGCTAACTATAATGTCCATAATGGGTTGATCTACAATCTAGACAAGCTTTGTGTTCTTAAAGGTGAAATATTGCATCTTATCAGAGAGGCTGACACCTCCAAAGTTGCAGGATATTTTGGTGTTGGGAAGACAATTGCTAATTTACAAAGGTATGTGTACTATCCCATAAATCAAGAAGAAGTAACACGATGTATTAGAGGATTCATACTTTGTTGTACCAACAAGAAAAGTAATAGAAATAAAGGTTTATACCATCCCTTACATGTATCCACTCAACCTTGGGATAGCATTTCCATGAATTTTGTGGGACGCTTACCAACGACTAGGAAGGGACATGACTGCTTATTTGTGGTAGTTGATAGGTTCAACAAGATGTGTGTTCTTATTCCCTATAAAAATACCATCAGAGGAAAATAATCAGAAAACATGTTCTTTGAATAGTTATGGGTGCACTTTGGGATACCAAGGAGCATCATCTCAAACATGGATACCATATTTATCAGTGCCTTTTAGATTACAGTTTGGGAGAATATGGACATGAAGTTGAAAATATCTACAACATTCCATTTGTAGATAGATGGATATGCATAATAAGTCAATATGAAATTGGTACAACTTTTGAGGGATTACAATCAGAAGCATCCAAAGACCTAGGATGAAAATTTGTTCTACATTCAACACTCTTATAATAGAGAAGTCCATACTTATATGGGTAATTCCCCTTTTGAAACTTTCTTTAGATATTTTCCACCTTCTCCCTTGGATGTTGTTTATGGACATAAAGGAGGAGTGAGGGAAGACACCACGAGAGAAGCATTAAAAGAAGATATTTTTTTTTTAATATTAGACAGATCCATTGTCAAGTACATGAGATGCTAAATAAGTCATAGGAAAGGTACAAGGCATGGCACGATCAACACATAACCGAAAAATCATTCAAAGTGGGAGATAAATTTTGGTTACAATTGAACAAGGAAATCCTACAGGGTCATGGTGAGAAGATCAAGGCTCTGCAATATGGGCTTTTTGAGGTATTGGAGAAGGTGGGAGATAACACCTATAGAATTAGTCTGCCCCCATACATGCACATTTAGTCAGCAGTGAATGTAGAGAATTTGAAACTCTATGAGACTTCCATTTTGGATTATGAGGAGGAGAAATTCCTACCTACCATAGAGGACTTACCATCAGAAGGTTAGATAGAGTTAGCAAAGGACGTAGTTTTGCAAAGGAAGTCCAAAAATACAATATAGGGGTGGCATGATATTCCATAGATTGGGTTGAAAGGACAACTTCCATGCAAGGAAAAACAATACTCTAGAGAGAAGGTAGAGGAAACATTTCCTCACCTCATTCAATAAATATTTTGGGGACCAAAATCCTCCCTAAATGGGGAGGTATGATTCAGATTGGATCATCATATAAGTATCCATCTATATTGGTACTTTCTGGGTGGAAACAATTAGAGGAATTAACTTGCTTGGCCATTTTAATGTTAGGTCCTAGTTTGGAAAATTGGGGTCCAAAACCTTCTAGATCCATTTTGAGGCATTAAATGACATTTTTGGGAGTTACAACATCTAAAACATGAACCCACACCATTGGCATCGATATGCACATCGATACCTTTCCAACAATGCAAAAAAACACCTCAATTGGAACACGTATGTGAAAGTTATTCCTCCCACAAGTTGACCTACTGTTTTGACCACCATGGTACCAATGGATGCCATGTCATCCCCCATTACTCACACATATGGGGCTAGCCAAATGTGGAATTTCAAGAAGATTCTATAAGGTCCAAGTTTTATCACTAATTGAGGGTTGAGGAAGTCAAAACCCTAACCCTAGATGACTATCCAGATATGTTAAATGCCAAGGCACTAGGAGGAAAAGGGGTTCCATTATTTAGTATTTTAGTTGTTCCATAGTTGAGAAAAAACATCAAGGAGTGGTATTTGGAGAGCATAATAAAGGAGGAGGAATATCCCATAGCATCCTTTTAGGCCATAGTGTCATAGGAAACTCCATAGTGAGTGCCCATTCTTTTGTAGTTGCATTTTGATAACTGAAGCAAAGAGAGGAGAACATAGGCCTCACCTTCGAGATGGGTTTTCTCCCATATTAGATTTACCAGGGTAAAACTTGTGTTTGTTTGTGTGGATGGTGTTATTTCATTTGCATATTCTTTTATTTTCGTACTTTATTTATTTTGTATAAAAAAAATGGAGCGATAAAACTAGAGACAACAAATCTAAGATCTAAGGAATTAAACCTACATAATAAAGATTTCATCATATTATAGTATATGTTGTGACGAACTATTCTAGTGGAATATCCATGGCAATTTATAGATCAATTACTTTTGAAACCAAGCCTTTCCTTCATAGTTTTCACATACTCAAGGATCCCTTCACACTTAGCCAAATTTCCCTTAATTTTCTAGCCATTGGAACCCTTCATGAATATCTAAAAATGTGCATTTTTCTTCCTTGTTCAAAAATTGCTTCCAAC
>SNQJ01S0002303.1:444629-458273 GCA_010110895.2 Picea sitchensis | reverse complement strand
CTTTGGAAACTCTTATGAACATGGAGCCTTTTACCCATGATGGATACAAAGAGGAATACACAGAATATGAGGACTTCAAGTAGGTGTTTCAACATCTATAGGGACAAATTTATGTAGAATAAGGTGACAATAAGGCTAACTATAATGTCCATAATGGGTTGATCTACAATCTAGACAAGCTTTGTGTTCTTAAAGGTGAAATATTGCATCTTATCAGAGAGGCTGACACCTCCAAAGTTGCAGGATATTTTGGTGTTGGGAAGACAATTGCTAATTTACAAAGGTATGTGTACTATCCCATAAATCAAGAAGAAGTAACACGATGTATTAGAGGATTCATACTTTGTTGTACCAACAAGAAAAGTAATAGAAATAAAGGTTTATACCATCCCTTACATGTATCCACTCAACCTTGGGATAGCATTTCCATGAATTTTGTGGGACGCTTACCAACGACTAGGAAGGGACATGACTGCTTATTTGTGGTAGTTGATAGGTTCAACAAGATGTGTGTTCTTATTCCCTATAAAAATACCATCAGAGGAAAATAATCAGAAAACATGTTCTTTGAATAGTTATGGGTGCACTTTGGGATACCAAGGAGCATCATCTCAAACATGGATACCATATTTATCAGTGCCTTTTAGATTACAGTTTGGGAGAATATGGACATGAAGTTGAAAATATCTACAACATTCCATTTGTAGATAGATGGATATGCATAATAAGTCAATATGAAATTGGTACAACTTTTGAGGGATTACAATCAGAAGCATCCAAAGACCTAGGATGAAAATTTGTTCTACATTCAACACTCTTATAATAGAGAAGTCCATACTTATATGGGTAATTCCCCTTTTGAAACTTTCTTTAGATATTTTCCACCTTCTCCCTTGGATGTTGTTTATGGACATAAAGGAGGAGTGAGGGAAGACACCACGAGAGAAGCATTAAAAGAAGATATTTTTTTTTTAATATTAGACAGATCCATTGTCAAGTACATGAGATGCTAAATAAGTCATAGGAAAGGTACAAGGCATGGCACGATCAACACATAACCGAAAAATCATTCAAAGTGGGAGATAAATTTTGGTTACAATTGAACAAGGAAATCCTACAGGGTCATGGTGAGAAGATCAAGGCTCTGCAATATGGGCTTTTTGAGGTATTGGAGAAGGTGGGAGATAACACCTATAGAATTAGTCTGCCCCCATACATGCACATTTAGTCAGCAGTGAATGTAGAGAATTTGAAACTCTATGAGACTTCCATTTTGGATTATGAGGAGGAGAAATTCCTACCTACCATAGAGGACTTACCATCAGAAGGTTAGATAGAGTTAGCAAAGGACGTAGTTTTGCAAAGGAAGTCCAAAAATACAATATAGGGGTGGCATGATATTCCATAGATTGGGTTGAAAGGACAACTTCCATGCAAGGAAAAACAATACTCTAGAGAGAAGGTAGAGGAAACATTTCCTCACCTCATTCAATAAATATTTTGGGGACCAAAATCCTCCCTAAATGGGGAGGTATGATTCAGATTGGATCATCATATAAGTATCCATCTATATTGGTACTTTCTGGGTGGAAACAATTAGAGGAATTAACTTGCTTGGCCATTTTAATGTTAGGTCCTAGTTTGGAAAATTGGGGTCCAAAACCTTCTAGATCCATTTTGAGGCATTAAATGACATTTTTGGGAGTTACAACATCTAAAACATGAACCCACACCATTGGCATCGATATGCACATCGATACCTTTCCAACAATGCAAAAAAACACCTCAATTGGAACACGTATGTGAAAGTTATTCCTCCCACAAGTTGACCTACTGTTTTGACCACCATGGTACCAATGGATGCCATGTCATCCCCCATTACTCACACATATGGGGCTAGCCAAATGTGGAATTTCAAGAAGATTCTATAAGGTCCAAGTTTTATCACTAATTGAGGGTTGAGGAAGTCAAAACCCTAACCCTAGATGACTATCCAGATATGTTAAATGCCAAGGCACTAGGAGGAAAAGGGGTTCCATTATTTAGTATTTTAGTTGTTCCATAGTTGAGAAAAAACATCAAGGAGTGGTATTTGGAGAGCATAATAAAGGAGGAGGAATATCCCATAGCATCCTTTTAGGCCATAGTGTCATAGGAAACTCCATAGTGAGTGCCCATTCTTTTGTAGTTGCATTTTGATAACTGAAGCAAAGAGAGGAGAACATAGGCCTCACCTTCGAGATGGGTTTTCTCCCATATTAGATTTACCAGGGTAAAACTTGTGTTTGTTTGTGTGGATGGTGTTATTTCATTTGCATATTCTTTTATTTTCGTACTTTATTTATTTTGTATAAAAAAAATGGAGCGATAAAACTAGAGACAACAAATCTAAGATCTAAGGAATTAAACCTACATAATAAAGATTTCATCATATTATAGTATATGTTGTGACGAACTATTCTAGTGGAATATCCATGGCAATTTATAGATCAATTACTTTTGAAACCAAGCCTTTCCTTCATAGTTTTCACATACTCAAGGATCCCTTCACACTTAGCCAAATTTCCCTTAATTTTCTAGCCATTGGAACCCTTCATGAATATCTAAAAATGTGCATTTTTCTTCCTTGTTCAAAAATTGCTTCCAACTTGATTTCTCAATCTTCCTTTCTTTTCACCCATTCAAGTGTTGACGTTTCCCAATTTTCAAATCGGGCCCCCTTTTCACTTTTTTGAGTGTTCCCTTAGACAATTTTCAGATTGAGCCCCTTGATCTCTCGTCAAAGTGTTTGACTTGGATAATTTTTAGATCATGCCTGATTCCCCCATTGGGCCCCTTTCTCACCCTTCAAAGTGTTTGTTGTGACTAATTTTCAGATCGGTCCTATATCTCCCATCGTGCCCCTTACTCACTATTCAAACTATTCAATACAAATGATCTTCAAACAAGGACTAATCCCTGTTTTTAGTTTTGAAGGAAAACAAAGGTATGCACTATAGAGAGATGGGTAGCACTATGAGAAGAACACATGTAGATATGAATCTCCATGTGGACAATGTAAAAGCTTGTAAGGCATAGTTCAGAGATAAAGGTGGCACTATGATATGAACACATGTGGAAATGAATCTTCACATGGATAGAAATATCCATGTAGGACAAGAATATTCACGGGATCCCCTCACTCACTTTTTGAATTGTTCATTGTAGCCAATTTTTAGATTGGGCCTCATTTCCCCATCAATCCCCTTGTTTACTATTTGAACTACTCATTGTGGTCAATCTATAGATTGGCCCCAATACCCCCATTGGGCCCTTGCTCACTATTCAAACTGTTTAGCTAACCCAATTTTATAGTTTGAATGTATTCAAAGGATTTTAGTTTCAAAGGTAAGGGAAGGTCTATACTAAAGAGAGATAGGTGGCACTATGAAGACATGTGAATAGGAATTTCCACATGGAAAACATAACCACTTGCAATGTGGATTTCACAAGAGACAAATGCTACTATGAGAGGAATACACATGGATAGGAGTCTCCATGTGGACAAGAATCTTCACAGGGGCCCCTTCCTCACTTCAAGGTGTTTTTCATGGTTGATTTTTAGATCTGACCTAATGTCCCCATCAAGTCCCCTTTTCACTATTCAAATTGTTTGTCATGTCCAATTCATGGATCAAGCCCACTACCCTCATTGGGCCTCTTGTTCATTGTTTGAACTGTTCTCGTGGTTGATTTCCAAATCGATCTCGATTTCCCCCTCAATCCCCTTGATCATTGTTGGAATTATTACACATATATGATTTTAGAGTTCAAACATATTCAAAGGTATTCAGTTTCACAGGAAAGATAAGGTTTGTAATCCAAATATATAGGAGATAGGGGACAACCTAAGATACAATATAGTAACTAGTCTCATTGTTGGAGAGAGAGTTCTCCTTGGAATGTAATGAAAAATATATTGGTAACTCCACTCTTCATCTATTTACTAGGTTTTTAACCTAGTATATAATTGTATCAATCATCATGTATTATTGAAGATTTGTAGCTTGCTGGAAAGTTACTAGTGACTCCACTAGGGAATGGATCCCTATTCCCATTACTATTAATTATCCATTGCTTGTGGGGAGAAAGTAGTGGCTCTTGAGGAAAACTTATCTCACATGGCGACTTTAAATCCAACTCATAGCTTTGGATCGAGCTTAGATCAATGCATATTTGTTTGATGTAGAACTATTTATTGACACTATCTGTTCAGGTTGGGTTTCTAATATTATCTTGCATATTTTGTTAAATCTCATCTTGAAATTCCTTGTTTCCTTTTTTATTAAAAATCTTGGAAAATACACTTCTTATGGCTACATTTTTACTTAAATCTATATTCCATCAATCTTGCTTAAGATAGGATGCTATTTCTCCATTTGTTGGCCATAAACCCTTATAATGAAAGGCCACTAAAGATGAAAAATGTGATTCTCCCTTTGCATTAATTGTCATCATGGCTAGCAATCAACCTAGCTATGTCAATCCTTGGGTAGCTACAATATATCATCCCCTAATCTTTTCTATTCAACCTTTACCCAATGGATATCTAAAAACCCTTCCAAAGTTTAGTGGAAGTGACTTTAGAGGTGGTAATGAACAAACCACAACATCTTAGAAGTTCACTAATAGCCTCCTTGTTGAGCATGAAGATGTTTTTATATGTTTGTTTGTCCTTGGAAGGGGATGCTAGATTCTAGTTTAGACACTTGACAACCAACTCCATATCCACTTGGGGGTAGTTGCACGATTGTTTCCTATGTAGGTTGGGAAAGAGAAAGGATTATTCCCAAATTTTAACATCATTTAATTCTTTAAGGAAGGATGACCTGGAAGGTGCAACAACATTCAATAATAGGTTCCTCAAGTCTTATCATGGAATCCTTGAGGATGTTAGGCCTTCAGAGATTTTTACCATATTGACATATATTATTTCCCAAAGTTCTTATATTTCACTATACCTTCATCAAATCTATATGTCATGCTTGATGATGCATTAGAGTTGGAAGATAGCCTGCTAACTTCTGAATTGTTGGTCTCCTCTCATCCTCATTCTCCCAATGAAAGTGAATGTGAAAGTGAATGTGAGTAAAAGTCTAAGGCCCCATTGCATATTTCAAACCTAGTGGATTATTTTTATATGAGGGCCTCTTAACATTGTCAAAATCTGAAGAAGATGTGAGGGCATCATTTGGGGTTACATTTGAATTGCAAAATTAGTTGTCAAAGGAATTTTTTTAACCCATTGCATATATAGAACAATAATTTTAGTATAATGGGTCATTGAATCTTGATGAAGTAGGGGTGTTTATAAATTTTGAAGCCCATAGTTAGGGTGAAAAAAATTCTAAGAAAACATATTAGCTCGAGGAAGAAATTTTTATGACCAATGGAAATCAGTCACCCTTCTCGATTTGGAAAATTAGTTGGAAGCCAAATGATACAAGAAAAGAAGAGGGTGATTTACAACTTATTGGTCATAAAACACATGACACGTTTAATGAACCTCTTTCTCTCCTAAAAGATATTTCTATTAATGAATGGTCATCATATTCTAGTGATGATTTAGAGGCTACTAACAAAGAAGACAATTATTCCCGGCACCAAAAATTTGAACACGATGAAGGGAGTGATTAGTGCTCCATGCTTGATGATAAAGTATATTTATGTTGTTTTAGATTTCTAGATGTAAACTATGTATGGATTTTTTGAAACGTCCAACATTTTGAATGGACACTCCATCCATCATCAGGGACTGTTGAAGCAATGAATTTTGAAAAGATGAGTAGAGTATCCACTCGAAATGTTAGACGTTTCAAAAAATCCATACATAGTTTACATCCAAAAATCTAAAACAACATTATAAAAAACTGTGAAAATCTACATACTTTGAAAGTATATTTAGTTTCTCTCAATTAAAATGAGGAAAACTTTCTCATAAATCCTTACCTTAATCATGAAGGATAAAGGAACCTTTAGCTCCATTAAGAATATTTCCAAGGCAGGCATAACAATGAGGAATTTCAAGATAGCCATAATAATTAAGAATAGAAAGGAAACTATGATAGCGAGGAGGGGTACTATGATAGCGAGGAGGGGTACTAATTTCATATGAGCTTGAAATTTGATGGTAGCCTTGATAATAATGGTGATGGTGAGAATAAAATGAAAATTCCTTGTCGCGACGCGATCACTAAATTCCGTTGGCTTTCTTGATTCTTTTTCTCAGAAAAGATTGTTTAAATAATATAAACACCCAAATATCGACCTCCTCTCACATGGTGAGTGTCATTCGTTGGTCCATCCACTCTTGAAAAATATTGAGTCAAAGTCTTTGTGATAATGCAAAGATCTACTCTTGAAAAATATGAGGTATCATGAGAGATTAATCCATACTTTTTTTTTGGTGGTATAACCATGTAAACATCCACTCTTGAAAAATATGTGGTATCATCATAGGTGAATCCACTCTTGAAAAATATAAGTCTATGTAATAATGTAAATATACATTCTGGAAAAATATAAGTCTAATAAGGTAAACATCCACTTTTGAAAAATNCCATAATAATTAAGAATAGAAAGGAAACTATGATAGCGAGGAGGGGTACTATGATAGCGAGGAGGGGTACTAATTTCATATGAGCTTGAAATTTGATGGTAGCCTTGATAATAATGGTGATGGTGAGAATAAAATGAAAATTCCTTGTCGCGACGCGATCACTAAATTCCGTTGGCTTTCTTGATTCTTTTTCTCAGAAAAGATTGTTTAAATAATATAAACACCCAAATATCGACCTCCTCTCACATGGTGAGTGTCATTCGTTGGTCCATCCACTCTTGAAAAATATTGAGTCAAAGTCTTTGTGATAATGCAAAGATCTACTCTTGAAAAATATGAGGTATCATGAGAGATTAATCCATACTTTTTTTTTGGTGGTATAACCATGTAAACATCCACTCTTGAAAAATATGTGGTATCATCATAGGTGAATCCACTCTTGAAAAATATAAGTCTATGTAATAATGTAAATATACATTCTGGAAAAATATAAGTCTAATAAGGTAAACATCCACTTTTGAAAAATATAAGTTATGTAATAATGTAAACATCCACTGTTTTTTTCCAGATGAGAAATTAACTCGCTGGGAACCCACCCCGATACTTCCCCACATAGTGGATGATATGGGAGTGGAAAAGCAGCAGCCCCAGGGACTCATAGCTAGGCTTGAACCTGTGACCTCTCCCCAAACTGGGAGAGCGTGCCCACATCTTGCCAACTGAGCTATCCCTTGGGACTATAAACATCCACTGTTGAAAAATATAAAGATAAGTCTATGTAATAATGTAAACATCCACTTTTAAAAAATATAAGTCTAAGTCTATGTAATAATGTAAACATCCATTCAGTCTATGTAATAATGTAAACATTCACACTCTTAAAAAATTATAAGTCTAAGTCTATGTAATAATGTAAACACCCAGTCTTGAAAAATATAAGTCTAAGTCTATGTAATAATGTAAACATTCACTTTTGCAAAATATATGTGACATCATCATTGGTGAATACATATTTTGTTTTATTCTAAGGTTTTTAATTAATACAAACATTTACTCTCGGAAAAGAGGTCCATCCATATTATTTTGTTTTAATCAAGTCTTTGTAATAATTATCAAAGGTCAATTCATACTTTGTTTAATAAGTCTATGTAATCGTTTGGTCAAGTCTTTGTAATCATACTTTGTTTAATAAGTCTATGTAATCGTGTAAATTTTTTTATTTGGTCAAGTCTTTGTAATAATGCATACATTAACTGTGGGAAAAGTATGACCTAGCATTATAGGTAAATCTATATTTTGTTTTAGTGAAGTCTTTGTAATACTGTAAATATTCAATGTTCAAACTTACGAATATTATTATAAGTTAATTTATATTTTCGTTTAGTCAATTTTTTTTTTAAATGTTCAAAATTATAATAATAAATTATGAATATTATTATAAGTTAATTTATACTTTGTTTTTAGTTAAGTTTATGTAATAAATATCCACTCTTGAAATGTATGAGGTATTGAGGTCAATCCCTATTTTATTTTAATCAATTTTTTATAATAATGAAAATATTTACTCGAGAGGAAGGGGAGGAGGCCCCTGTCAGTGATAAGTAATTGTTTCTATTGCCTTGAGGCTTGATGAGGGTTTATTGGATCCTTTGGGGAATCTGAGGTTCTTGACTTCATGACGAGTGTTGAGGGCATGCGGAAAGATGCAAATCCAAATGAAGATGGCATGGGAAAAGGCAAAAGGTGATTGTTCAGCAAAGGATGGGTTCCCAAGACTGGAAGTAACTTGAGGGTGCCTTGTAAGAAGGGTCATTGTTCGTGGTCTTAATGGAAGATTAATGGGAAGGGTATGGATGGTGGCTGAATGGTGGATGGAGGCTTGAAGGGGGTGATGATGGGACCTTTACAGTTCATTTTTATCCTAGGGAGAAATCATTATAACCTAAAGGGGAAAATATGAGATATCATTAATGGTATCCATATTTTATTTTAAATCAAATCATTTTAAAAGGAGTTGCAAACATTTAACAAAAATGTATCTTCTTATCTTTCTTAAGGCATCCGTATTAGTCAAAGGCAAAGAAAAGGCATTTCATAAAGGAAAAATGCTAAAATCCAATATAAACTTGATAGAGGATATGGGATGAAGCATGTGTACTATAAGAAAAAAGCATTTCAAAGTAGATAAACATTAAAATTCTAACATGAACTTTTAAAAACGATATGGAATATGAAATAATGAATACCCATATTGGAGTTAAATACAACTTTTTTGGAGAAAACTAACTGAAGATTCTAGGAGATTGGATAAGGATACAAATAATTAATTATTATAGTTTAAACATCATAGTTAGGACAAAATGTAGTATAAATATTTAATTGATTATTTCGCAATTTTTTTTTTTTTTTAAGGATGTCTAAAATGGTCTATTAAATAATGAATCTTGATTAAGATAAGATTATAAAGAAATGTCTCAAACCATGATAAATAATAGCTAGGCTAAGTGATTAGAATAGGAAGGCTTAATGCAATTTACAAAATAGGTCATTTTGTTGAATATGTTAATAATCACAAAAATAAAATCATGATTAACAATCAAAGGAAACCCATTAATTGCATGGAAATACTATTTTTTCAAGGATCCATTGGAATGGGTAATGGGAAAGAGAATCTTAATTAGTTATCACAATATTTGGGTCTAAAATAAACTACAAAATGCCTTGGGAAATGAAGAACATTTATGTTAATGTTTTTGTAGCTTCGGGAGGTATTTCCATTTGTGGCCTTGGTGTCGGGCATGTGGGAATCTTTGTTGGCACCGGATTACACTTTCGTTTCGGTAAAAATTCCTTTGGATTTGTGTTGGGGCTTCATGGGTTTGATGATGGAATTTGTGGGCTTGTGTTGGGGCTTCACACCCACAAGGAGGAATATAATATTCTAATTTAATGTTGAGTTGAGTGGAGGACTCCTTAGAGTAAGCTAAGGGATTCTAAGCTCACATTAGACTCTTATTAAAAAGGAGAGGAGAGATTGTGACATTATGGAGTTAGCATAAGTGAATGAACACTTGTTTTAGGAGGCATGGTGATTTCAGCAAGGAGATTTTTGCACCTTGGAAATCTATCCTAGGGTTTCTAGACTATCTATTTTCTATTCTTGGCAGGGAGATCACACATGTGAGGTGAGGAAGGCCGCATGTGTGGAAGGGAGAGATAATCGTAGAAAGAAAGAGGCCAAACATGTGGTATTGTATGGACCAGACGTGAGGACTGTATAGGTATGTACAACTGCAGAGGAAGAGAAGCGAGACACACATGTAGGCCGTATAGGTTGGTCGCACATGTGGACTATCTTGGGAGAAATGCAAGCCATACATCTAACACTAGTAGGTCATACAAAAGGTCTGCAATAGTTTTGTAGTGTAATTTTTTAGGGAAAATTTTGTTGATATTTTTTGGTTTTCAGAGGACTAATTTTATCCTTAGATTTGGTGAATATGTGACTGTTGAGAGGGATGATTTTTTCCCTCAAAAATTTATGGATTTGATGAAATTGTGGAACAAAAAATTGTTTCTCATGTGCATAGATGATTTATATCTAGCCTTGTTGTTTTTGTTGCTATACTTTTTATGTCAATAATTTCAGTCTAAAATTGTTTGGTGATAGCAACTAGGGTTTACTATTTGGACAACTTGGAAGTAATTTTCATATCTGAAATCAGTTCCATATAAAAATTGACATGGTATCATAGAAACGACCTTGAATAAAGAGAGGGAGTCATCTCTTAAGACACATTTGCAACTACAATTTTGTGTTGCAAACTTTTTTTTTTTCTCCATGCAAGTCACATTAGTGAGCACCATGGGGACTTGATTGGTGGATAGTCGAGCCTCTCATCATATGATAGGATCACAAGAGTCACTCATCAATTTTTTAGAGGAGAAATCACGATTTCAGGTGGATCTTGGTGATAATACCAAGTATGCAATCAAGGGAGTCGGGTCAGCTTCATTTCAACTGAAGTCGATGAAGCCTCTCATGATGAGTGATGTGTTATATGTACCCGGACTGAAAAAGAATCTTCTTTCTACTTCTTTCATGGAGGATAGAGGGTATGCAGTTCAATTCGTAGATAGATAGGTTCTTTCTTGGCCGAAAGGATCGAGCCTTAACTCAACAGAGGTCATTGGTGCACATGATAGTGGCCTTTATAGGCTGATTAGACAACCAACTTAGGCCTTGGTACATGAAGGTGATAGTCTATGCGAGATTTGGAACAGGATATTGGGACATTTGCATTATATGGCTTTTCCAGTATTGAGGAATATGGGCCCAAGTTTTCTAGAGTTTGGAGCAAAGCACCAGGGAATATGCAGAGGTTGTGTATTTGGAAAGAATACCAAGGATTATTTTCCAAACAATGATAGTAGGTCCAAGGAGATTTTGGACTTGGTACATTCAGATGTATGTGGACTGATTTCAGTTCCATATTCGAGTGGTTACTGATACTATGTGACCTTCATTGATGATTATTCCAGAAGGACATGGATCTTCTTCATGAACACCAAGGATGAAGTCTTCAGTCGATTCAGGGAGTTCAAGGCTCTAGTGGAGAATTGGACAGGGAGGAATATCAAGGTCTTGATGTTAGATAATGGGGGTGAGTATACCTCCAATGAGTTCAAGGATTTCTACAAGGAGGAAGGGATCAAGAGGGATTTGAAAGTGCCTTTTGAACCACATCATAATGGAGTTGTGGAAAGGAAGAATCAAACCATAGTTGGGGTTTCTAGGGCGATGTTGCATGACCAGGATCTGCCCATGATGCTTTGGGAAGAAGCATGTAACACACATTTTATGTTAAGAACATGAGTCCTCATAGGATCTTGGAGGAAAAAAACCTTAAGGAGGCATTCACAAAAGTGAAACCAGAGATAGGGCATTTTAGGATCTTTGATTTTCTAGTTTACATCCATGTTTCTAAGGAGAAGAGGACGAAGTTAGAACCTTTTTGGAAGAAGGGCAGGTTTGTGGGATATTGTGAGACTTCAAATGACTACCAAATCTATATTCCAGGACAACAACACATTGAGGTTAGTTGGGATGTCAGCTTTGAGGAATACTTGTCTTTCAGGAGGTCCCGAGAGACCATAGTATATGGTGAGGAGAAGGAGGCTCCAACATTTGATGAGAGTACAAGTCCATCCAATATAGAGGATCTACCTTTAGACCATGAGGAGGAGTCAGAGGATCTAGTGAACCCTCCTATTGATGAAGACATGAGGCCTAGATGGCTTCAAGATACCTTAAAGGATGCAAAGGGGCATACTGCACCCAGGTGCACCTTCAGGGACAGCATGCCTCCATAGAGATTTCCCAGCTATGTTCCCCTTATGAGTAACATCATTGATTCTGAGCCCTCTAGTTTTGAGGAGGAAACAATCCAACAGGTTTGGAAGGATGCCACGACAGAGGAGTATCAGTAAATCATGAAGAATGATGTGTGAGACATAGTTCTGAGACACGAAGAGAAGTCTATGGTAACTTCAAAGTCGATATATAAGATCAAGCATGTTGCATATGGTAGCATCGATAAGTATAAGGAAAGGTTTTGGCGAGAGGGTTCTCCCAGAAATAGGGAATGGACTACGAGGATACTTTCACTCTAGTTTCTAGGTATACTTCTATCAGGGCCATAATTTCTCTTACTTTAGTTATAGGGTGGATGATACATCAGATGGATGTGAAGACAACATTCCTCAATGGTGTGATTGAGGAGGAGGTGTCCATAGAACAACATCAAGTCTTTGAATTACATGGGAAGGAGTCTCATGTTTGCAGGTTGAAGAAATGTTTGTACAAACTCAAGTAGGAACATGGGGCATGGTACTAAAGGATTGATGGGTAATTGCAAAGTGTGGACTTCACCAAAATCATAGCAGATCCAAATCTATATCTCCTACAACTTGGTAAGGATCCTATCATATTGTTGTTTTATGTTGATGACCTATTCCTCATAGAAGCTAAGGAGATAATTTCCAGGTGAAAAAAGGATTTGTCCTTGGAGTTGGAGATGAAGGACATTGGTTTGATGAATTACTTTATGGTATTAGAGGTGTGGCAGTATCCGGGTGAGATATTCCTAGAAAAAGGAAGTATACAGTTGAGATACTGAGGTGGTTTGAAATGATGGAATGTAAGTCCATGACCACACCTATGACTACCAATAATAATAAGATAAGGGATTTAGATTCAGACTTGGTGGATCCCACGATGTACAAGTAGTTGATTGGTTCATTGATTTATCTGGTCAACACTAGGCCATATATTTTCTTTGTTGTCAATACCTTGAGCCAGTTCATGGTTGAGACAAGGCAGGTGCATTGGATAGAAGTAATCCATGTGCTCAGATACCTTCAAGGTACAATTGGTTTTGGTTTGAGATATGTTGGGGATGATGGAGTAAGGATGCATGGGTATTCAGACTCAGATTAGGAAGGTAGTGTTGTTGATATGAAGCGCACATCTAGTATCTCTTTCCGCTTGGGATCTGCAATGGTTTCATGGTTTAGTAGGAAACATACTTCTATAGAACACATTTCAATAGACGCAGAGCATATGACATCTAGTTGGGTGAGTTGTGAGGCTATTTGGCTTCACAAGATCCTTTCATGTTTATGTGGTCAGGTGATGGAGCCTACAGTGATTTACTGCAACAATCAAATATGTGTCAAGCTCTCAGAGAATCCAATGTTTCATGACAGTTTGAAACACATTGAGTTTGGATATCACATCATCAGAGACATGGTGTAATGTAACCAACCACCCACAGGCTGGCCACACTACTTCAAAACTCACTTCTGGACTAATTTCAAATTCTAATAATTTTTTAATTAATAAAGATGCATGAAATATTCACATGCAGAGATCAAGATTCATGATACAACATAAAATAAATGAATATAATTCCATACATGGAAATAACCAGTAAGCATGCAAATTATAAACATGAATCTCACGAATAATAATTAATACACAACAG
>SNQJ01S0002303.1:428638-444595 GCA_010110895.2 Picea sitchensis | reverse complement strand
ATCTTTAATGAAATGAATCATCAACTGGATGCAAACCAAGGATGTTCCACCCAACCGTAGACACTGTTGTTTCAAATCTCCACAACAATGTCACCCCTGATCCAGGTCTATGAATCCACAAGGAAGGTTCCAGGGTGTCACTCAACTTCCCAACCCATCCAACACCCAAGATCTCATAGCCTTTTCAACACACATAGAAATCCAAATTACACCAGCTCTCTTATATCCATCTTGCACAACCCAAGAGAATGGACCCCTTCTCTGCCACGTAGTTCCTCAGGATATCCACCTCCTTCTAGGGCTCCAGTGCATTTGGTCAAAAATATCCATGATTGGATTCTTAGGATTCATAGCTGTGAACAAAACTTAACACATGCCAAAGCATCTCAGATATGAAAAAATTCAATCATGGCTAGAATACACCATCAGTCATTACAACCAACAAAACCATGGCTCCTCTCCAACAATTTGTTTTTCTTTCCCAATCCAAGATCAAAATGAATGAGGAATGAAGAGTGGGTGAAAGAATGAATGGAGAGATAACAAAATGAAAGGTGTGAACAATGAACAATGAATAATGAGTGAGTGAACCACCAAAAATACTAAATATGAGTTTATATATTTCTTGGAATTAAAGAACCACATGACCTTCTGCCAAGAATCTCATGTAACTGATATTCTCCATTAAAACAAAAATGGGTAAATAAAATATAAAATAAATACTTAGCCCCTTAATCCCTCTCTCTTGTGGAATCATAGTCCCCTATAACTCTTGTCCTTACCTGTCTAGCATCCATTGATGTATTTATTATTAATAATGATCAAAACATTACATTTCCTAGGCACACTGGCCTCTTTTAATTGTTTGGGCACTCTGGCCTTTCATAAATTAACAAAATACATTATTTAATATGGGGATCAAAACTAGAGTATTAAGTTTCCCTCCCCCTTATTTTGGCACTGTCCTCAATGCATATACAAAACATAAATCAAAATTTCAAATTTTATTTAGAAATTTGCGGGTACTCTGCCCACATGGCATATTCATGCTCACAAGTAGCATCTTCAGGATCGTAGCAGGTCCACTGGACTTTTACCAGCTCTATAACTTGATTCCGGAGCATTTTGACTTTTCTATCCAATATTCAGATTGGATGGACCTAAAAGTATCCCTTTGTCTCTACGTGAATCAGATGCCAATCAATAACTTGGTTAGGGTCATGTACACATTTTTTTAGCAAATAGACATGAAATACATTATGCACATGCATGGAAGCAGACAATGCAAACATGTATGCAACTAGCCCTATTATGTCCAATATCTCAAATGGACCACAAAATCTGGATGCTAGCTTTGTACAACTAGCCAACTTCAAAGAGCTCTTATTGGGCTTCACTTTTAAAAGCACTTGCTCCCCCACTTTTAATTCTCTAGTTGTATTGTTCTAATATGCATAAATTTTTTGTCTATCATGAGCTACCTTTAAATTCTGCTTATTTCTAACCATCTGGTCTTCCATATCCTTGAGCAATTCTAGCCCAAGTACCACTCTATCTATTGGGTTGTCCCTACTCACTGGAGTATTTCATTTCCTACCATACAAAGCTTCAAATGGGCTCATTTTCAATGAATCTTGATACCCATTATTATAGGCAAACTCAACAAAGTGCAAGTAATATTCCCACTTAGATGGCTTATCCATCACATACATTCTCAACATGTCTTCAATTACTTGGTTGACTCTTTTTGTCTACCCATCTGACTATGGATGGTATGCTATGCTAAAGTTCAGATTTGTACCAAATCCTTTAAACAATACCCTCCATAAATTTGAAGTAAACTTTGTATCTCGGTTTGAAACAATTTCCTTAGGTATCCCATGCAACCTAGCAATCTCCCTCATGTAAATTTTTGCAATATTAGTTGTTGTACAAATCATTTTTATAGGAAGAAATTGATAAGCCTTTGTCAATTTATCCACCAGTACCATGATTGGATCATGTTGTCTTACTGTCCTAGGAAATTTAGTTATAAAATCAATGGTTACCACTTCCCATTTCTTCTTTGGAATTGGTAATGGTTGTAGAAAACTCGTTGGGTGCCTATGCTCAGCCTTCACTCTATGGCATTCCATACATCTAGCAATGTAATCAACAACATCCTTCTTCATTCCTGAAAAAAGAATTGGTTTCTTATTGCTGCAATTTTTTTTCTGGTAACCAAGATGTCTAAGATACATAACATTATGCATTTATTTTAATACCAAACTCCTAAGTTCTCAGGAACTAGGAACATAAATTCTATTTTTATGCATAAGTAATAAATCTTCCTTCATCTCATACTCTTTAATTTTCGGTTGTACATTTTCTTGCTATAAGCTTTATTTTACCTATAGGTAATGTTGATCTGTAACAACAACTTTTAAAAAAATTCTCTTTTAATATGATTGATGCATACTAATCAATGTAGCATGCATGAGATGTACTCTTCTACTAAGTGAATCAACACATTTATTTTCTTTTCCTTTGATATGGTTGATTTCAAAATCGTATTCACTTAAAAATTCTAGCCATCTTGTTTTCCTGGCATTCAAAGTTGGTTGTTCAAAAAGATATTTCAGACCACTACGGTCTGTTCTTAATTCAAATATCTTCCCCATGAGATAATGCCTCCACATCTTCAATGCATGAACAATGAAAGAAAGTTCCAAGTCATGTGTGGCATAGTTCCTCTCATGTTATTTAATCTTTCTGGACTCATAACCAACGACATGTCCATTTTGAGTGAGGAATCCACCAAGTCCTTCCTTGCATGCATCTGTACATACCACAAAAATTTCATTTGGGTCAGCAATGTTTAAAACAGGTGCACTAGTAAGTAATTCTTTCAACAAATTTAAGTTCTCTTCACACTCAGTTGTCCATTCTAATTTAATTCCCTTCTTTTGCAAAGAAGTGATGGGATGAGAAATCTTAGAGAACCCAGCTATAAATATTTTGTAGTAACCAACTAATCCCATAAACAATCTAACTTCTAAAAAATTCTTGGGTGCTCGCCATCCTCTAATGGCTTCAATATTCTCCGGATCCATTGCTATATATTGTTTTGAGATAATGTGTCCCAAGTAATGGATTTTTTCTTGGTAAAAAGAACACTTACTAAGCTTGGAATACAATTTATGTTCCCTCAACACTTGAAATACCAGTCTTAGGTGATATTCATGCTCTTCCAATGACTTAGAATAGATACGTATGTCATCCAGGAACACTATGACAAACTTATCCAAATAATTTCTAAATATGCCATTCATTAAGCACATAAGGATAGATGGTGCATTGGATAGTCCAAATGTCACCACTACAAATTCATAATTCCCATACCTGGTTCTAAGGAATGTCTTATTGATGTCTTCTTCCTTGATTCTTACTTGATGGTATCCTGATCTCAAGTATATCTTTGAAAATATATTTTCCCCTCTTCGCTGATCAAAGATGTCATCAACTCTCGATAGAGGATATTTTTTCTTCACAGTGGCTTTATTCAACTGTCAAAAGTCAATACACAATCTCAAAATTCCATCCTTGTTTTTTACAAAGAGTATTGGCTCACCCCAAGGTGAAACACTTGGACGTATGTTCCCTTTCTTCAACAATTCTTCCAACTGCATTTGTAATTATTTTAATTCTGGTGTACTCATTATGTCAGGTGTTTTTTTATACTGGGGCACCTCCTAGCACTAAATCAATAGAGAAATATATCTCCCTCTTTGGAGGTAACCCTGGTATTTCTTGGAATACATATTCAAAATATTTCAGTACCAAAATATGTTCAAGGATTGGCCCTTTTGTCTTTTATGTCTCTTCCACATGGGCTACACGCAATTGACATCCTTTTTTGAAACATCTCTTCGGTTGTAAGAATAAAATCTCCCTTATAGAAATGGGCCTTGTAACTCATTTCACATTTCTTTGTTTTCCTTCATCAAGACATGTAAATGTCTTGTTATGAAAGTCTAGGACAACATGATGCTTGTCCAACCAATCCATTCCAATTAGAATATCATAAGACCCCAATGCTATAATATTTAGACCAGAATTCATATTCACTTTGTTCATACTTATGAAACAACCTCTGACCATCTCATTGATCCTTCTTTTGGTTCCAGTGGCTAGTTGAACGAAACTTGATTTTTCAAGCTTACTTTTCTTCAAATGTAATCTATCCGCTATTTTAGGATCAATGTAACAATGACTTTCTCTCAAATTAATTAAAATATCAACAAGATGATTAATGATCTTACCTTCCACCTCGATCATATTGGATTGGTACTCTGCTTGTTGATATTTTAAAGATGCATAAATTATTCCCATGCCTTCTACTGTTGTAGCCTCTTGGATGTTGTGCACAGTCTTCACTTTGTCTTTTCTGTGAGGGAAATCCTTGTACAAGTGATTTTCTTTGCATCCCCAACATTGAATTGGTGGTATTCCCCTTTTTCCCAAGGATTCTTTTCTCTTGGATTCATCCTTAGCAGATTGATCTTGCTTATTTTTATTAGCGTTGTTTCTGTTGAAAGCAGGTTTGAATCCCTTCCTCCTCTGATCATATTTATCCTTCTTCTTATCCTTCCAATATTTATGCATGGATTCTCTACACTTTCCTTGCTCATATATGTACTTAGCCTTCTTGATCGTCTCAGTCAAAGTCTTGGGTTCATTATATTGAATGTTTTCTTTATAAAATTAAGGCAGTCCACTCAAAAACCTCTGTATTTTCACTTTCTCATCTTTTATAAACCCCACATACTTTTCCATGGTCATGCTTCCCAGCCTGAGTTCAAAGAAGTCCTGCATGCTTGTCATAAATTTTCTATGAAAGTTACTCCTTCAGAAAATGTTTCTTGAATTTCTTCCAAGTGTTCCTGCTCTCATTTATTTTCTCAACTTGCTTAAGTGATCCCACCAGATATCAACTTTTCCATGTAGATGGTAAGTGACAATTCTGTCTTCTAGGTTTAATGAGTAGTTATGCAATTGAAAATATCTCTTGAGTCCAAGAATCCATGCTTCAACATAATCTTCCCTTTCTCTTTCACCATAAAAGGATGGTGGCTTAAGCTTCCTCAACTCTCCTTGCAAGCTATCCAATTCATGTCTTCTTCTTTGGTGCCTAATAGGAGACACCTTTGGACTACTTATGGAAATCTTCAGATGCATAAAATTTCATTTTTGAGTGAGGTGAGTGATTTCTATGAGTTATTCTAGCACTTCTTGAATAACCAAATCTTCTATAGTTATCTCTCCTTTCACGATATTTTCCGTCTTCCTCCTATCTTGAGTTTGATCCATTCTTTGTTTGCTTCTGCAACTGATTTAAGCTTTGCATCACTTGATAATTTATTTGATTTTTATCTCTTATCAATATCTAATTTTCTTCTTTGTAGCTATGTAATTCTATTCTTAGGCTTCTCACAGTCTCTATTAATGTTTCTTGCTCCCCTCTACCCTTTTGTCCATTTGATTTTGTCTCTGCATTGCCAACACTAATATTTGTTCCTTTGGCCTCTTTATCATGGTTGTAAGATGCCTCTCCTTCTTCCATTTCTTGAATATGCATTCTTATACTGAACTGATATGTTTATACACCCTAATTATGCAAAATGTGGAAGCAACCATTTTTGTTAGAAATATGCATTTCATAAAAATTTGTCAATTAATGTTATATCTCCTTTTGTCTGCTCAATTTATGAATATTTATGTCACAATTATACCAATTATAAAAATTCCATATTATTCTCCTCTGAATCATATTTCCAACGACTATAATCTTTCCATAATACGATTTCTGAGCTGAAAGTTATGGCTTCCTGAAAAAGCCACTTTCACCCCATTTATGCATTTTCTCCACTAGTAAAATTTTATTGAAATGCAAACTTCAATCAACTACAGAAGAAAATATGTCAGGAACTAGAGAAATTTTATATGAGGTGTGGATAACTAAAATTAAAAGGAATTCATATCAACTTTCATATTTGCAATCTGATATCCAGTAAAAAAATGCAGCAATCTTGAAATGACAACTTTGCCCTGTTTCACCTCTTTTTCCAGATTTAAATTTTTTGGCAAAACTGGCTATCTCTCAATCTGTGCACTTCTGGAGAATTTTCACTAAACCAAAATTGTTTGTCATGATGAGTGTATAAAATGTTGAGTAAATAAAAAATTCCAGTTTTGGCCTATTTCAGCCCAAAAAAGTGGCCCGTAATAGTGGATTTTGGCCTATTTCAGCATCCCCCTTCCAATCCCCTTAGGATTTATTCAATTCATTCGTGGGTTATTTATGTGTCTGATTTCTAGACACTCTCAATGAATTTCAGCTTAATATGGACCTCTGCCAATGATCTGGACCCAAATATTTAAAAACCATTATTTCACAATTTATGACAAATCCAAGCAAAAATGAACAATGACCCTCTCCGACACTTTTGTATAAATCCTCTCTTCGGAAAAAACCATTAAGTTTTATCCAAATATAACTTAATATGCTCTAGTTATGGAAAATACGAAATTTGGGCAATATGAACCGTTAATCTTAAAATCAGAGTAGATATGGACCATTCGTCGGAGGTTCCCAATTAGATTACTGGAAAATCGAGCTCAAGAGGGACTCCGAAAAGAGGGTATCAAAGAATATTCCCCTTCAATACCATCGGGGATTTTCAATTAGAGTTCAGAAAAGTAGGTAACTATCGCCACTCCGAATGGAGGGTATTGAAGAATATTCCCTTTCCATACTGTCGGAACTTATAATTCAAAGTTCAAAAGTCAGGGAAATTTTTCTTCTCTGAAAAGGGAGGGTATCGAAAAATATTCCATTCTCGATACTGTTAGAACTTTTCATTCGGAGTTCAAAAGATTGATGAAGTTTCACTTCTCTGAAAAGGAGGGTATCAAAGAAGATTCCCTTTCGATACCTTATCACTCAGAGTTCAAAATATTAGGTAGTCTTCGTCGCTATGACCAGAGGGTATCAAACAATACTCCCTTTCGATACCATCAAAACTCTTCTAAACGAGATCTTCCGAAAACACTTTTATGAAAGAACATATCTGCAAGATCTAATGACTGAGACTGATCTCAACTGATCTAACGAATCTCATTCTTTCGGGATCCTACCATCAGGCTGAACCTCATGCCCAAATCTGAGTCCTTCCAACACTTCCTTCCTGAAGGCCTGTCGGGAACACCTTTCTCAGACCTCTATGATTGAATATTGATCGTTTATTTTCCAGGTCAATTTAATCTGGGTCGTCAATCCATAAAATTACAGAGTCGTCATGAAACCCACAGAAATTTGACTTCCAAAATCGAATTCAACTCTGCAACTGCAGATCGACGCCATAAATCACTTCTTTGACTACTCTAAACACTGAAACTAAAAATCTTCCCATAATTTGGGGGTTTCACTTCTGTTATTCTCCGTTTCCCCCCTAAATTCATAACAAACAAATATGCAACAATGAATTTGATAAATTTGAAAAACAAATGTCCCATACCAGTCCAATTTTGAACTAGAAGCTCTGATACGAATATGTAACGTACCCAACCACCCACAGGCTTGACACACTACTTAAAAAATTGCTTCCAAACTAATTTTGAATTCTGATAAATTTTTAATCAATAAAGAGGAATGAAATATTCACATGCAGAGATCAAGATTCATGCTACAACATAAAAGAAATGAATATAATTCCATACACGTCAATACCTAACAAACATGCACATTATAAATATGAATCTCACAGATAATAATTAATACACAACAAAATAAATATATAGGTAAATGAAACCATGACAAGAGCACTTATCTTTAATGAAATGAATCACCAACTGGTTGCAGACCACCCAACCGTAGAAATAGTCTTTTCAAGTCTCCACGTCAATGTCACCCCTGAGCCAGATATATGAATCCACAAGGAAAGTTCCAGGGTGTCATTCATCTTCCCAACCCAGTCAAGACTCAAGCTCTCATAGGATTCTCAACACACACAACAATCCAAAGTATCCAATGATGTATTTATTATTAATAATGATCAAAACATTACATTTCCTAGGTACACTATCCTCTTTTAATTGCTTGGGCACTCTGGCCTTTCATAAATTAACAAAATACATTATTTAATATGGGGCTCAAAACCGGGGTATTACAAATATGATGATTGAACTAGCCATTAGGTTGGGTTTTGTCATGAGAACTCAACACCCTATTATCCTTGGGAAAATGGTCAAGTTGAATCTATCAACTATGTCCTAAAAACCATGATCCATAGGATTCTAGGGAAACATAAGAATATATGACATATTATGATATTGTCGACATTATGGGCTTATCAAACCTTGGCTAAGACTTCCACTGGGATTACACTATTTCAACTTGCTTATGGTCTGTAGGAAGTCCTATCGATTCAATGTGAAATTCCATCATTAAAACTAGCCATATAACTCTTTCATGATACCTCTTTCGAGGAAGAACATCTCTTGTATTTGACCCATTTTGATGAACAATGTCATGATGTTTCATTGTTCAATGAGACTCATAATAGTCATGTGAAATCCCAATATGAAAAATAGGTACAACCTCGTGTCATTTTGGAGGGTGACTTGGTTTTGGTCTATAACCAAGACCATGATGCAATAGGAGAAGATAAATTTGAACCCCTTTGGCATGCCCCTTACATTTTTAAATGTTTCTTATAAAAGAAGGCCTATGAGCTAGTTGATTATGATGGAAACCCAATTTCAAAGCCTTGCAACAGGCTCTACCTCAAAAAGTATTATTCTTAGGCCACATAGTCTTATAGTTGTGTGATGCTTTTCACATAGTGTATTTTAGATTTTGGTGTCATGTGAATTTTTATTTTATGTGTGTGGCATGTATTGGTTCAATGCTTATCATGATTTATTCTTGATTTTCATATCTCAACGTCCACCTAATTTTACGTAGACTTTGTATAAGGCGCCAACCATAGTACTTGGAACATTGCTTCTACAGCATGGGTGATTTTTTCACCCAACGATGAACTGGTGATTTCAAGGAGAATTTACCTTGGTCCTACAACCAATAACATTACACAATATAGTTTTGTCATCGAGCTCTTTTCTGAGGCTCTTTCTCTTGGCATTCATAGGTTAGTTGTAAGGACTCATAGATAGTGGTATGTCAGTTGAATCACACTTATCTTGTTTGAAGTGCTACATTGCTTCAAAAATTTCTAAGGGTTTATCTTCTCAAAAGGTAATTTGATTTCATTGACTACCAACATATTCCAAGAGGGTCTAATTCATTGGTTGATTCACTGGACAATTATGTCTTAGATTGGAATTTGTCACATTAATTAAGCATTTCAAAATCATGCATGTACATAAACATGGGTAACATTGACATTAATAGACAACCATAAGTATGAGTTGATAGAAACATAGATATAGATAGATATATAGATAGATATAAGAAGAGTGTTTGGTTACATCATCCCCAAAAATGGTACAGTGTACAAAATCAGGCTATATGGCCCATCCTGAGACAATATATGTCGACTGGATAATCATATATGTTTTAGTATAATAGTGAGGAGGCTATCATCTAGCCATACTAAGACAAATGAGTGTCATGGTAAGAGACCACTACAAGGGCCAATTTCCTGAGAAACCAAACGAAGGGGCGAGACACACCCATAGTGTGGCATTGAAACCTCGATGGAATATCCGCCATCCGCATGGGGGGCACCCCCATTGTCAAACCCTTGAGGTTCCTCCACACCTAACAAAGGTCCTCAACATCTCCCCCCCCTCAGATGACTCCTCATCGTTTCTCCTGCATTGGGATCAACCCCATCCGGTTGGTCGTGTTAGTCCCACATCTATGTTAGAACAACAATTTGGTTATTTATACTGCATAAACCCAAAAAAAATACACATTTCAAAAAATAAAAAAAACATTAGAAAAATTGAAAAATTCTCAAACCAAGTTTTACAAGTATTACCTAGCAGTCCCCATTGTTCTCTAGTGGGTAGTGTGAGCTCTGGCACTTGACGAAATTCAGTTCCTCCATATGGGAATTTCTCACTGACAATGATGTGCTCATTCCACCAACAAACCTAAGCAGGATTGAAATGACTTTCCATCCTACCACCCACAAATTATATCATATAATCATCCCACCGTGACATATTTAGGTCACTAGGCCCTAACTATGTTACTATCTCCTGAGGCCTCCTCATAGGAATCCTCTATGGGAAAAATGTGACCAAAATCATGTCATAACCAAACTATTTATGTTTCCCAGTTTTTCACCTTGTCGATTGGTCCTTCATGTTCCTTGGCGAAACTGAACACCAATCAAACACCATTGGCTCAAGGCATGCCAGTGCATACTAGATGTTCCCTTTTTTGGCTAAGTGTGGTGTTGTAGAGCCTTCCACCCAGGTAATCATGAATAGGATCGTCTGTAATGAAAATTCCATCACATCTCTGATCGAGATATTGTTTCTTATTCTTCTTGCCCCCAAATGACAGTAGTCTTCAATGCAGTCCATTATTGACTGATCCAACCCACCCATACCTCCTAATAGTATAATTGGTGCTACATTCCATGATATCACAGTGGTGGATTATATTCCCTCTACCTAAATCATCAGTTGGTTATTTCCTATGACAAAATTCTACTGGTCAGGTTGCAAATACTTCACTAGCATGCTTAACAAATGTGTTAGGGACCTAGCCTCCCTAAACCCTAATGTAGGTAGAATAATATATTTTCCATGTAATAACGAATGACATAATAAATAAGGGATATATAATAATTTGAACAAGTATAATGTAAAAAGACATAATAGAAGCTTTTGCTTCTAGAAATATCTTCCTCTAGAATGTTCTTTAGAAGATAGTATTAGTATAAATAGGAGTAGAAGGCATGATAAAGATTTGTCTTGAGAATTATTGTAATAGAGCTCTACTATGTTGGAGGTTTCGTCCTCAAAGAGGCAAGTGAACATGGATTTATATCAATAAAGGTGTCATTTTTGTTGTTGTGATTCTCTATATTTTATTGTTCCACTGGTATTTGCTACAATATTTATGTTTTTCCTTATTATAATACATCTGGTATCTTACAAGTGATATTAGAGCACTTTCCTCTACAGAAAATCTGTCATTTCTTTTTTCAAGGTAGAGACGTGTATTGTCGGTGTCCTTAAATTATATATATTTATCGTTCAATGATTAAAACTATGGCTAGGGAAGACTACACACATGTAATATAGATCGTTTCACAGGGTTACTTGAAACACACATTTCACCTTATTGTAAACCTATGTAAACTATGTTGGTACCCCTTCGAGTAGTACCGCATCAAACAAAATATGTAAATGACCATCCTCTTATGTACTATCAGGTATATTGGGAGTCCCATATGTCTCTTGAAACTAGCTCTAGATCATTTGATCGACCGCCTGATTGCTATATGTCACCGAGAACAACACTCGGGAATATACTCTCTAGTACCTGGGTAATCTAGTAGTATGACCAAGGGTACGATCGAGCCTTCTTAATTGGTTCCCTAATATATTGGATCTAGTACTACTGTTTGACCCCACACATATATCAAAGAGCTACATGATTAAGGGATTTTTCCCCTGTGACTTTGGGTCAAATCACAACAAAGAAAGACCAAACTGAGAAGATTGAAATCTACCATAAAAAACAAGCATGCAAACCAAAAATAACTACTCTTTCACGAGGAGAGATAAATGGAGGGAAATGGAGAATACTTGCAACTTAAACCATTCGTTCAATGTCGATCCCCGCTCTAGTTTCTTGAAGAGATCCTTGTCTTGTTTGGAACCAGCCTACAATAAGAAACCAAGATGGTGATACAACAAGGTAGTTATAGGTTCAAGTAGCATATATCAAGTGTATAAATCAAAGCATATATGAAAAATAACCACATATAACATTGCAATGAACAAAATACATGAGGGGAAGAGATATCTTCTATTATTAACAATAGATGAAAGTTGGTTACAACCTGGTTTAACTTATGGCACTACTTTGGAGCCAACTACCCAGGTTCCTCCATAAGTCCTTCAAGCATCAAATTACCAGCCATGATCTTCCTCACATAACCCAATAAGGATAGGGACACACCTTATGTCTATATAGGAGAGGAAGGAACACTGGAAAATAAATTTCTAGGTCAGGTGATGCTACTCAAAGCATGAAAGGATTAGGGAAGCTTGTTAAATATCAATAGCATAACCTTGCACCATCAGAATTTTCCTCATATTTCCCATCAATGGTGATTTTATACCATCCCAAAGAGGTTTAGTAGGTTTAAATACATTTACTATGAGCTCAGGGACATTGGGAAACGAGCCCAACAAAAAAACCCACCTGAAATTGTGGAAATATTTTATTTTTCAAAAATTTTTAGGGCATCTGCAGGCTACAAGCTTGCAAGGAACGGATGTACACATGTTTCATAAAGAAAAACCATGGATATCAACAAATTTCAAGTTTTTTAAATGACTTTGATTATGAAAGTTTTGGATTTTACTTAGCAATCTAGGGAAAATGGTAAGGCCATGTCACAAATGCATAGGTGTGGAAATTTGTGCTATAAAAATACAACATAAGGAAAACCCTTATTTGTAGGAACCCTAAAAAACCTAACCATTGGGAACAGAACAACCAAAAAAAAAATAGAAGGGGAATTTTTTCGTGCAACCCTATCTCCTACACCTTGGTTGCGAAATTCCTACATAATTTTCCCTATTAACAATTTGGGAATTTCATCATTGTAGTATTCTTCAAGCCGGAGTATAACTCTATAGGAGTAAAAAAAAGGAGTATAGTGGTCCCACTGACACCCTTATTTGGGACCCATCCCATCGTATTCCTCTCTTTTACTTGAACATCATGGTACCTATCACTTCTAATCTTATTTTTTCGTAGACCCACCAATCCTTTCCAACACCCTTATTTTCCAATTCTCCCATTACATTCCTCTTCTCGCACTAATCATCATGATATATATAACTTATCATTTATTTTTCCTTGGATCCACTCCCCCTCCTTAGCTCCCCTCATTCTTAAATGGCCACCACTTACAACCAATAAATCTTTAACCTACAAGCCAAATCCAAATATCACGCATAGATCATCCAGAGAATGACTTTTAAAATTGCTTCCACCAATTCCAAAATTGAATCCTTCAAGGCCGAAGTTAAGGGAGAATATAACTCCATCCACTCCACTCTCAACCAATAGTTGAAAAAATCATAGGGCTATCCCTCCTCTGACCATCCTTCATACTAAAAAGGTGAGAACTCTTCCCATACTATGGCCTTTCATTTCAACTACCTTCATGGTGACCCCGATCTTCCCAAATTTGAGGTGAACAAATTTGATGGCTCAGATCCCATGGGTTGGGTCACTCAAATGGAACATTATTAATCCTTTCATGGAATTATTGATGAGTTGGTCAATCTTCATTATGGTGTCCTCTATCTAGATCCTGAATGATAGCAATGGTGGCAATGGCATAAAAATGCATGCCAAGGGTATGTTTCTTTGACATATTTTGTTCCGGAGATTTATGAATGCTTTGACACCAAAACCTACCATTTAGGTAATTTTATAAAGTTGAAACAGTTTGGCATAGTGAAAGACTTTATATCTTTATTTGATCACTTGGATTTCAGAATGGAGGGCATTTCATATACCTTCTATAGGGAATTCTTTATCAGTGTCCTGAAGGATGAATTTCATGCACAGGTCCTAATGGCTCATCCTCAAACTTGGTTGGAATATACTAAAAGAGCCAAGGAAACACAACATATTGTATTCACCCAAAAAAAAAAACATCCTTTATTACTCGCACTCGACCCACTAATCCCACCCCCCTATCACTCCTCTCAAGATTCTAAAATTAACTAGGGAAGAAATGGATGAACGCCAACTCAAGGGTCGTTTCTATAATTATGATGAAAAATATTTTATGGGGGAAAGTGTAAGGAACATAAAAATTTTATCGTCGTTTATGAGGATGTTGTTGATGAGGAGTCCAATGTTTCCATAGTGGAAGAGATACCCCCAACAGATGATCCTACTCCACCCTCGGATCCACTTGAAGTTGAATCATTGATTTTGATGCAGAATCTCACTTGCTTATCCTCTTCCCAAACCCTGAAGTTAATTGAATACATTAAGCAATGAGGAAAGTCATCATTCTAGTTGACAGTGGAAGCACCCATAATTTTATTCATTATTTCATTTCCTAAGAAATCAATTCCTATCTTCATACAATAAACAAATTTCAAATCATGATTTCCAATGGAAATTCCATGAAATGTGTTGGGAATTGTGAAAATGTGTGCCTACAAATTGGTCAGTAGCCCATGAAATATCATATGCTTCCTATTGACATGGGTTGGTGTGACATTGTGCTCGGTGTTGAATGGTTACTATTAGAAAAACAGATCAAACAACAATAAAATAAAACAAATAAGATACAAAATACAATAGAGACACAAATATATGTGGTTCACCTAGTGTGGGATACATCCACCAGAGAAATTGCGAAGTCATTACTTTATTATTATCCAGCAAATGAAGGGATACAAACTACAACACACCCATTGCAACTCCCTCTTATTTATCTCATAATATCCTCTCTCAAAATAAAATATTCACTCACATACAAACCCACAATACAATACCCTCATACACAAAAGAGGGTTTACTTCTAGGGAAAAAATCCCTAACATAACTTCTACCGTTAGATCTGAGACCTTATAATGAACAGTCCATATTGACCACAAAATTACAATATTTTACAAGGCAATTTTCCCAAAAAATTCTCTTCACGGGAATTGCTCTTGAACCCTTTCCAGGGGGGGATCCAAAATTTATCACCTCCCCCCCTAGAGAGATATGTGGAGGGGAATCCCCCCCATACCCCCCTGTCAGGAAATGGGATCCAAACATGGATGAAACAAGACTTCTGAATCAAGAAGATAAGCATGCTACGCAACCAACATTTATGCACTCTCGGCCCCATCATCATGGATATTAAGGACCTAACCATGCAATTTCAATAGGATGGACATATAGGTTCCAAATCATCACAATATTCTCACCTTAGATCATAATCTCCCAACGAATGGAAAAGGTACTCAAAAACGGTCATTCTAATGTTATTGCCAAACTTCATTCCATTCAAGACGTTGAGACACCCTCTATGCACCCTAACCTTGAATCTATACTCTATAAACACCAAGATATTTTACCACTCCCCATGGACTTCCCCCTTCTTGTGGTTTCTATGATCACTCCATTCCTCTAGTACTAGGAATTCTTCCTACTAATGTTCACCCTTGTCGTCATCCCTTTTCTTAGAAAAATGAAATTGAGAAAACATTTCAAGAATTTCTAGAAGCGTGTGTTATCCATCCTAGTACCAGCCTTTATTTTTCTCTGGTAGTCATGGTACTCAATAAATAAGAAACTTGGCACATGTGTTCTAATTTTCATGCCCTCAACAAAATCACGATCAAAGAAAAAATTTCCATTCCTTTCATTCATTACCTTTTGTATGAATTGAGTGGTGCTCAATACTTTACCAAACTTGATCTCTATTATGTCTACTGCCAGATACATATGAAAGAGGAAGACATTCCCATGACTACCTTTGGAACTCATGAGGGTCACTATGAGTTCTTGGTCATGCCCTTTGGCCTGTGTAACTCCCCCTTCACTTTTCAAACTCTCATGAATCATGTCTTCCATCCTTTCCTCCGTCATTTTGTCTTAGTTTTATTTGATGATATTCTCATCTATAGTCAAAATTGGCAATCCCATATTTCCCATGTGGACCAAGTTTGTTGGAATATTGAGAA
>SNQJ01S0002303.1:382159-428628 GCA_010110895.2 Picea sitchensis | reverse complement strand
ATCATATAATCATCCCACCGTGACATATTTAGGTCACTAGGCCCTAACTATGTTACTATCTCCTGAGGCCTCCTCATAGGAATCCTCTATGGGAAAAATGTGACCAAAATCATGTCATAACCAAACTATTTATGTTTCCCAGTTTTTCACCTTGTCGATTGGTCCTTCATGTTCCTTGGCGAAACTGAACACCAATCAAACACCATTGGCTCAAGGCATGCCAGTGCATACTAGATGTTCCCTTTTTTGGCTAAGTGTGGTGTTGTAGAGCCTTCCACCCAGGTAATCATGAATAGGATCGTCTGTAATGAAAATTCCATCACATCTCTGATCGAGATATTGTTTCTTATTCTTCTTGCCCCCAAATGACAGTAGTCTTCAATGCAGTCCATTATTGACTGATCCAACCCACCCATACCTCCTAATAGTATAATTGGTGCTACATTCCATGATATCACAGTGGTGGATTATATTCCCTCTACCTAAATCATCAGTTGGTTATTTCCTATGACAAAATTCTACTGGTCAGGTTGCAAATACTTCACTAGCATGCTTAACAAATGTGTTAGGGACCTAGCCTCCCTAAACCCTAATGTAGGTAGAATAATATATTTTCCATGTAATAACGAATGACATAATAAATAAGGGATATATAATAATTTGAACAAGTATAATGTAAAAAGACATAATAGAAGCTTTTGCTTCTAGAAATATCTTCCTCTAGAATGTTCTTTAGAAGATAGTATTAGTATAAATAGGAGTAGAAGGCATGATAAAGATTTGTCTTGAGAATTATTGTAATAGAGCTCTACTATGTTGGAGGTTTCGTCCTCAAAGAGGCAAGTGAACATGGATTTATATCAATAAAGGTGTCATTTTTGTTGTTGTGATTCTCTATATTTTATTGTTCCACTGGTATTTGCTACAATATTTATGTTTTTCCTTATTATAATACATCTGGTATCTTACAAGTGATATTAGAGCACTTTCCTCTACAGAAAATCTGTCATTTCTTTTTTCAAGGTAGAGACGTGTATTGTCGGTGTCCTTAAATTATATATATTTATCGTTCAATGATTAAAACTATGGCTAGGGAAGACTACACACATGTAATATAGATCGTTTCACAGGGTTACTTGAAACACACATTTCACCTTATTGTAAACCTATGTAAACTATGTTGGTACCCCTTCGAGTAGTACCGCATCAAACAAAATATGTAAATGACCATCCTCTTATGTACTATCAGGTATATTGGGAGTCCCATATGTCTCTTGAAACTAGCTCTAGATCATTTGATCGACCGCCTGATTGCTATATGTCACCGAGAACAACACTCGGGAATATACTCTCTAGTACCTGGGTAATCTAGTAGTATGACCAAGGGTACGATCGAGCCTTCTTAATTGGTTCCCTAATATATTGGATCTAGTACTACTGTTTGACCCCACACATATATCAAAGAGCTACATGATTAAGGGATTTTTCCCCTGTGACTTTGGGTCAAATCACAACAAAGAAAGACCAAACTGAGAAGATTGAAATCTACCATAAAAAACAAGCATGCAAACCAAAAATAACTACTCTTTCACGAGGAGAGATAAATGGAGGGAAATGGAGAATACTTGCAACTTAAACCATTCGTTCAATGTCGATCCCCGCTCTAGTTTCTTGAAGAGATCCTTGTCTTGTTTGGAACCAGCCTACAATAAGAAACCAAGATGGTGATACAACAAGGTAGTTATAGGTTCAAGTAGCATATATCAAGTGTATAAATCAAAGCATATATGAAAAATAACCACATATAACATTGCAATGAACAAAATACATGAGGGGAAGAGATATCTTCTATTATTAACAATAGATGAAAGTTGGTTACAACCTGGTTTAACTTATGGCACTACTTTGGAGCCAACTACCCAGGTTCCTCCATAAGTCCTTCAAGCATCAAATTACCAGCCATGATCTTCCTCACATAACCCAATAAGGATAGGGACACACCTTATGTCTATATAGGAGAGGAAGGAACACTGGAAAATAAATTTCTAGGTCAGGTGATGCTACTCAAAGCATGAAAGGATTAGGGAAGCTTGTTAAATATCAATAGCATAACCTTGCACCATCAGAATTTTCCTCATATTTCCCATCAATGGTGATTTTATACCATCCCAAAGAGGTTTAGTAGGTTTAAATACATTTACTATGAGCTCAGGGACATTGGGAAACGAGCCCAACAAAAAAACCCACCTGAAATTGTGGAAATATTTTATTTTTCAAAAATTTTTAGGGCATCTGCAGGCTACAAGCTTGCAAGGAACGGATGTACACATGTTTCATAAAGAAAAACCATGGATATCAACAAATTTCAAGTTTTTTAAATGACTTTGATTATGAAAGTTTTGGATTTTACTTAGCAATCTAGGGAAAATGGTAAGGCCATGTCACAAATGCATAGGTGTGGAAATTTGTGCTATAAAAATACAACATAAGGAAAACCCTTATTTGTAGGAACCCTAAAAAACCTAACCATTGGGAACAGAACAACCAAAAAAAAAATAGAAGGGGAATTTTTTCGTGCAACCCTATCTCCTACACCTTGGTTGCGAAATTCCTACATAATTTTCCCTATTAACAATTTGGGAATTTCATCATTGTAGTATTCTTCAAGCCGGAGTATAACTCTATAGGAGTAAAAAAAAGGAGTATAGTGGTCCCACTGACACCCTTATTTGGGACCCATCCCATCGTATTCCTCTCTTTTACTTGAACATCATGGTACCTATCACTTCTAATCTTATTTTTTCGTAGACCCACCAATCCTTTCCAACACCCTTATTTTCCAATTCTCCCATTACATTCCTCTTCTCGCACTAATCATCATGATATATATAACTTATCATTTATTTTTCCTTGGATCCACTCCCCCTCCTTAGCTCCCCTCATTCTTAAATGGCCACCACTTACAACCAATAAATCTTTAACCTACAAGCCAAATCCAAATATCACGCATAGATCATCCAGAGAATGACTTTTAAAATTGCTTCCACCAATTCCAAAATTGAATCCTTCAAGGCCGAAGTTAAGGGAGAATATAACTCCATCCACTCCACTCTCAACCAATAGTTGAAAAAATCATAGGGCTATCCCTCCTCTGACCATCCTTCATACTAAAAAGGTGAGAACTCTTCCCATACTATGGCCTTTCATTTCAACTACCTTCATGGTGACCCCGATCTTCCCAAATTTGAGGTGAACAAATTTGATGGCTCAGATCCCATGGGTTGGGTCACTCAAATGGAACATTATTAATCCTTTCATGGAATTATTGATGAGTTGGTCAATCTTCATTATGGTGTCCTCTATCTAGATCCTGAATGATAGCAATGGTGGCAATGGCATAAAAATGCATGCCAAGGGTATGTTTCTTTGACATATTTTGTTCCGGAGATTTATGAATGCTTTGACACCAAAACCTACCATTTAGGTAATTTTATAAAGTTGAAACAGTTTGGCATAGTGAAAGACTTTATATCTTTATTTGATCACTTGGATTTCAGAATGGAGGGCATTTCATATACCTTCTATAGGGAATTCTTTATCAGTGTCCTGAAGGATGAATTTCATGCACAGGTCCTAATGGCTCATCCTCAAACTTGGTTGGAATATACTAAAAGAGCCAAGGAAACACAACATATTGTATTCACCCAAAAAAAAAAACATCCTTTATTACTCGCACTCGACCCACTAATCCCACCCCCCTATCACTCCTCTCAAGATTCTAAAATTAACTAGGGAAGAAATGGATGAACGCCAACTCAAGGGTCGTTTCTATAATTATGATGAAAAATATTTTATGGGGGAAAGTGTAAGGAACATAAAAATTTTATCGTCGTTTATGAGGATGTTGTTGATGAGGAGTCCAATGTTTCCATAGTGGAAGAGATACCCCCAACAGATGATCCTACTCCACCCTCGGATCCACTTGAAGTTGAATCATTGATTTTGATGCAGAATCTCACTTGCTTATCCTCTTCCCAAACCCTGAAGTTAATTGAATACATTAAGCAATGAGGAAAGTCATCATTCTAGTTGACAGTGGAAGCACCCATAATTTTATTCATTATTTCATTTCCTAAGAAATCAATTCCTATCTTCATACAATAAACAAATTTCAAATCATGATTTCCAATGGAAATTCCATGAAATGTGTTGGGAATTGTGAAAATGTGTGCCTACAAATTGGTCAGTAGCCCATGAAATATCATATGCTTCCTATTGACATGGGTTGGTGTGACATTGTGCTCGGTGTTGAATGGTTACTATTAGAAAAACAGATCAAACAACAATAAAATAAAACAAATAAGATACAAAATACAATAGAGACACAAATATATGTGGTTCACCTAGTGTGGGATACATCCACCAGAGAAATTGCGAAGTCATTACTTTATTATTATCCAGCAAATGAAGGGATACAAACTACAACACACCCATTGCAACTCCCTCTTATTTATCTCATAATATCCTCTCTCAAAATAAAATATTCACTCACATACAAACCCACAATACAATACCCTCATACACAAAAGAGGGTTTACTTCTAGGGAAAAAATCCCTAACATAACTTCTACCGTTAGATCTGAGACCTTATAATGAACAGTCCATATTGACCACAAAATTACAATATTTTACAAGGCAATTTTCCCAAAAAATTCTCTTCACGGGAATTGCTCTTGAACCCTTTCCAGGGGGGGATCCAAAATTTATCACCTCCCCCCCTAGAGAGATATGTGGAGGGGAATCCCCCCCATACCCCCCTGTCAGGAAATGGGATCCAAACATGGATGAAACAAGACTTCTGAATCAAGAAGATAAGCATGCTACGCAACCAACATTTATGCACTCTCGGCCCCATCATCATGGATATTAAGGACCTAACCATGCAATTTCAATAGGATGGACATATAGGTTCCAAATCATCACAATATTCTCACCTTAGATCATAATCTCCCAACGAATGGAAAAGGTACTCAAAAACGGTCATTCTAATGTTATTGCCAAACTTCATTCCATTCAAGACGTTGAGACACCCTCTATGCACCCTAACCTTGAATCTATACTCTATAAACACCAAGATATTTTACCACTCCCCATGGACTTCCCCCTTCTTGTGGTTTCTATGATCACTCCATTCCTCTAGTACTAGGAATTCTTCCTACTAATGTTCACCCTTGTCGTCATCCCTTTTCTTAGAAAAATGAAATTGAGAAAACATTTCAAGAATTTCTAGAAGCGTGTGTTATCCATCCTAGTACCAGCCTTTATTTTTCTCTGGTAGTCATGGTACTCAATAAATAAGAAACTTGGCACATGTGTTCTAATTTTCATGCCCTCAACAAAATCACGATCAAAGAAAAAATTTCCATTCCTTTCATTCATTACCTTTTGTATGAATTGAGTGGTGCTCAATACTTTACCAAACTTGATCTCTATTATGTCTACTGCCAGATACATATGAAAGAGGAAGACATTCCCATGACTACCTTTGGAACTCATGAGGGTCACTATGAGTTCTTGGTCATGCCCTTTGGCCTGTGTAACTCCCCCTTCACTTTTCAAACTCTCATGAATCATGTCTTCCATCCTTTCCTCCGTCATTTTGTCTTAGTTTTATTTGATGATATTCTCATCTATAGTCAAAATTGGCAATCCCATATTTCCCATGTGGACCAAGTTTGTTGGAATATTGAGAAGGGGGGGGGGGGTGAATTAGTTTGAGAAAAATTAGTACTTTTAATCACAGAATAAAACCTCCAATAAATATCATGAGCATTCAATATATCATCAACACCACAATTCAATGCATAGACATCACATAAAGATAATACACCATAATTTTACGTTGAAACCCAATGTGAGAGAAAACCATGGAATGCTTTTATTATTGATCAAATATTGCATTCATTGGAAGCACCAATATCCTATTTGATCCAGGTGGATATTGGTGGCCACCCACCTTTTCCGACTGGCTCAAAACATTTTTTTGGCAATTTTGGCAATTTACTATTTTTAGCAGGTTTTGACTTCCGGGGCCATTTTGAGGGCCTAAATGAAGGTTTTTCGAGATACAGGTTCTCAATGATATGAGAAGGCATGATTGAGCCCCCAAAATGAATCTCCTCAATGATACCTTTCCAATGAGCTATCATATGCCTAAAACGAAGATCGTATGCAAAAGTTATGACCCCGGGAAGTTGATGTACTAACTTACCCAAATGGGGCCCACATGACTTTTGGTGCTTCATATCCTAGGGTTAGGTTTTTGGATGTCTAGGGTTTTTGGCATTCTTGTTTATTGTAAAAATGCCTTCAGATCCTCATTGTAATCATCTTCTTGTGAATGCGAGTAGCCGTCACATCTCTTCTCAGAGATAAGCTTCCACCGTTCTAGTGAGTCTTTCACTCTGTATTTTTACAATCTCTGTACATTTATTTCATTAATATAAATCGTGTATTACTGTATCTCTGTGTTTATGGTTTCATCTCTGATATATTTCTGTTATATTATTTAATATCTGCGATATCTCTGTGCATTTATTTATTATATCTCTGATCTCATTTTGTGCCGAAAATAATCTGGATCATTATTTCTCTAGCTACAACTGGAAGGAGGCTTCAACCCCCTATTTACTGGATGGAACCTGAAGGAGTCACCAAATCCCTAATTTAACTGGCTCCAACTGGAAGAAGGCTACAACCCCCTTTCATTGCCCCATCCAACTGCCCTGAAATATAAATGTAGACCAATATGTCACTACGAATGTCATTGATAACCTGTTACTGATTTTGTTTATGATATTTATGTTGCTACTACTAATTTCAATATCTCATCAAGACTGCAACCACACACACCTCATACCAAGATCCATAAGAGAGTTCTCCAAATCGAATGTTTATGAATCACCAAGACATACATGTTCCTGATTTCTTCAGAATACTCACCCTAACACACACATGAATCCATACCTTCAAACTGTAGTTGACCTGAGTTTCATATCCCTGATATTCAACAATTTTTCCTCATAGGTCCATGACCTTATACATTGTCTGTGTCAATGTTTCATAGAAACCTACACAGGATACCTAGCTAAATCAAGTACAAACAAATATTATCAAGAAAAGGAAAAGAGATTCAATATGGAAAAATGAGAAAATATATTCACACTACTCCAATGAGATAATCAATAATAATATAATGAATGAGCGATATACACTCATATAGGAAAGAACATTCCATAATTAAGAAAAACGAACTAGTAGTGAGATTTTCCTGGGAATGCATGCATAATAGTGATGGTCTAAAAATGGAAAGTCTAAAATAGAGCTAACTCCAGTAAACTACCACTGAACTCATGAGTCAAAAATATAAATATCTCCAACGCCCCCTTGAACATCACTATGGAGTAATGAAAAATGAATCATGACAACTAGGCCATATTAGGTACTCATGTACAATGAAACTAATGAACACTGAATAAAAAATGAGGAAAGAGGGAAAACCACATGGGAACAAAACCCCCTCTTAAAAGAAAACACAACAAAAAAAGAAAAGGTATCTTCTAGGTAGTTGTGTTCTTCACTCTAAGACGATCTTGCAAAGTCTGAAACTTCAACCCAATGAAGGTCTTGGTGAAGATGTCGACAATTTGTTCAGAGGAAGGACAAAATTGTAGATCAATGATATTTCCATGAACTAGATCTTTGATGAAATGCATGTGGACCTCAATTTGTTTGGTTCGTTTCCACTGTACTTGATCTCTACAAAATATTAGTGTACTCTGAATGTCACACCATATGACAATCGAACAGTGAAATTGGATACCAAGCTCGATAAGAAAGTGTTGAATCCAAAGTGTCTGAATGACATAGTTGAATACTTATTTGTACTCAGCCTCTGCGGAAGATAATGAAATGGTTGATTGCTTCTTACTTGACCAAAAAATAGGGCATGACCCCAAACTGAGAGTGTACCCGGAAGTGGAATTGTAATCTGTACCATCACCATCCCAATATGAATTTGTGAAGCTTATCAGATCCAATGCACAACTAGCTACATAGTGAATCCCATAACTCATGGTGCCCTGAACATATATGAGGATGTGATTGGCAACCTTCCAATGCATATCATGTGGCTCTTTCATGTATCTGGAAACTACTTCTAGTGCATATGAGATATCCGAATGAGTGTAGGTGAGATACAAAAGACTCCCCACCAACTGTCAATACAAATTATTATCCACTAATGGTGTATCCCCACCATCCTCAAGTTTGATCCCAGATAAGAAGGGTGTAGGTGTATACTTACAGTCTGTCATGTGGAATCTGTCCAAAAGATCCTTGGCATACTTATCCTAAGAAATTTTAATGCTAGAAACATCCTGAATAATATCAAGACCAAGAAATAAGTGAAGTGGACCCATGTACGCCATAGATAAATCATCATGAAAAATATATTTGACCACAATAATGGTTGAAGAAGAGTTACTAGTGATCAAAATATCATCAACATAGAATGTCAAAATGATCAAAGAGTCAGTAGTCCTCAACATGTAAATATTGCAATCATATTTAAATCTAAAAAAATCATGTGAAAGTAGATAAGAATCCATCTTTCATACCATGCTCTAGGTGCCTGCTTAAGGCCATAGAGTGACCTCTTCAGTCTGCATACTAAATATGAGTTTTGAATGAACTCCTATGGTTGATCCATGTAGATCTCCTCTAAAATATGATCATGAAGAACAAAATTCTTCACATCCATCTGGTGAACTTCCCATCCTTTAGTTGCTACAATGGCTATAACCAAGTGAATGGAGTCTATAATTTCTACAAGAGAAAAGGTATCATCATAATCTATCCCATGAATCTGCTGAAATCCTTTTGCAACTAATATTTCCTTGTACCTTATTACCTGACCATTTGTTGCCTTCTTGTTCCTATAGACCCATTTGCAGCTGACAAGTTTCCTCCCTGGTGGAAGTGGAACCATATCCCAAGTATGATTCTCTAGGAGTGAGTCATACTCCTCCTGCATGGTTTCTTCCATAATGGATTTCCCACAAACTTACTATAGACCAACGAATCATAAGATTGAACCATATAGCAATGCATGAGAATCATTGGTTCAAAAGCTGAAAGTACATGAGAAGGATCTTGATATTGAGATTGAGTCCTCCTAGAATCCAATGGATTCTCTGCAAGGTTTCCTATTGCATGAAGTGTGGGTTGTGCCCACTTGGGAATCTTTTGAAACTCTGATATTGGCTCCTCATCTAGATGTACTACCTGCTCAAATCCATGTACAAAATACTCTGAATATGAGTCTAAATATGTAGCATCTAAGTGTATGGAATCATCATCTCTGATGTTTGGAATTGATGGATACACAAGAGTATCTTCATGTTTCTATGGTGGTGCATGCAAAGGACTCTCGTCAAACTGAACATTGTGCTCAATGACGAGCCTATTTGTAGAGGGATCAATCAACATGTACCACTTCACATCATCTGAATATCCCACAAATATGCAATGTATACTTTGTGGATCTAATTATTTACTCTTTTTAAAAGGAATATAGACCCATGTGTGAGATCCAAATATGTGAAAGTGTGTGACATATGGCTCATCACTTGTCTAAGCCTCAAAAGGTGTCATGTACTCAACATATCTATGAGGAGATATTTTATTTATACAAACAGCACAGTTAAGTGCCTCAGCCCAAATCTTGGAAGGAAAATATCTCACATGCAACATGCAATTGGTCATCTCCTTGAGAGATTTGTTCTTCCTTTCAACAACTCCATTCTATCGTGGAGTGTATGGAATTGTATATTTCAATTGGATACCAACCTCATGACAAATATTATGAACATATCTATTGATATAGACCCCCCCATTTTTTGTACGAAGGATCTTGATCTTCTTCCCAGACTGTGTCTCTACTAAAGCTTTGAAGTCTTTGAGATGCTCAAAAACTTCATACTTTTTCCTGAGAAAATAAACCAAGTATAGAATGAGTAATCATCAATAAATGTAAGGATATACCTTGATTTGTTGATGGATGAATGTGGAAATGGACCCATGAGATCACTTTGAACAAGCTCCAAGGAAGAGGAGGATATATTTTCCTTCCCCTTTTCAAACTTCTCTTCAGGATGATTTCCAAGAATGCATCCTTCACAAACCCCTTCAGAAAAGTAAATGTTTGGCAAGACTTTGATCATTCCTTTATTGGAAAGTTGTTGCATGTACCTAAAGTTTAAATGACCAAATATATCATGCCATACTCTACTACTATCATCAACATGTGTTAGTAATAAACAAGAGTCATGGTCAACAAACTTAGTGAATTTATACAAACTTGATTTGTGATCTACCTCACCAATTTAAATAATGGAATTATCATGCATGTCAAGTACATAAAATAAATCTGATGTAAATTCAACCATTTTACCTGTTTAAGTGATCTGATAAACTGAGAACAGATTTATAGAAATATTTGGAACACGTAAAACACTCTCAAAACTACCATGAGGGAGCTCCACTCTTCCCTCTCCTACTATTGCTATTGGAGTATCATCCCCCATGAGAATAGGGGGTCTTGAGCATGAACTCAAAGAAGTAAATACTTCCTCTTTGGCTAGCATATGATGTGATGCACCATAATCTATAATCCATGAATCATATGAGGAATTAATTTCAACAAGAGCATGATGATTACCTTTCTTAGGAGCACGATCTTCTTCCTTCTTCTTCTTGGCTCCTTCAAGAATTAAGTTTTCAAGGTTGTTATGTTGAAGTACCTTTGTTATAAGATCAATTTGCTTCTTCATGCATATGGATTATTCATGATTTGGTTTATTGCAATAAGTGCACTGCTTTCCCTTCTTCTTCTTCATCTCTTCGAATTTGAAGAGTCTTTGGAACCTAAAGAATCCTTGAAGGGTTTGGAATATCCCTCCTTTTCTTTCAATTTCTCCTTTCCTTTATGTTTGGATTTTTTATTGGATGACCCTTTTCCATCTTTCATGGTGAGTGCATGTGATTTGGTTTCCTTAATTAGACCCATATGAATCAGTTTTTCCTTCTCATGTATGAGAGAATCAATGAAATGCTCCATGGTAAGCATCTTCCACTTTGATCCCAAGAGATATCTTTCAGAATGGAAAGTGGAGACCTAGACATCATATTATGGTCCTAGCTTAGACAATATTGTTAGAATACATTGGTCCACTTGTTTATACTTATCAATACTACAATATTCCAAGCTCAATATCAAATATGTAAACTTGGTAAAGAAATCATGTATATTATCAAAAATTTCAGGATCAAAGGTATTCAACTCTACCTCAAGCATATGACCTCTCATCTCATCCTGCTTTCCAAAGAGACCTTCCGAGGTGTTCCAGATCTCATTTGGAGTCTTGCATGCCACAACATGAAACCATAAGTCAGTTGAAATTAATTCAAGAAGAAGTCTTGTGGCCTCATCCTTACGTTTTTTCCATCTAGTCTTCTCAATCGTTGTTGTAGGTTCTGTTTTTGTTTCCATCATCAAATTGTACAATACTTTCCTTTTGAGTTGAAATTCAGCCTTATATTTCCATTCAAAATAATTGTATGGTGTGATGATAACCACCAAATTTTACTGAAGAATTGGTGTTTTATCCATCCCTTTTACTGGTTCTAAAAAACCATAAAAAATTACTCTCAATTTGCAAGTGAAAAAATCAGAAATCATTGCTAAAAAGGAAAATTTTCAAGGGTGTCACACCCTACTTAAGGATATAGTGCGATGTTAGCCTAAGTTTCACACTTTGGTAGTTTATAAGGTGTGACACTGAGGAAAAATAAGAAGGGAGGATGTGACACTTCACAGAAATTTTAATTTCGTAAGTGTGCCCGCGATTGTTGCACCTTATGACAAGGAGAGGGTGTGACACTGCTTAGATACATGGATTATGATCATGAAAACTCTGATTTCCCTCTTCTCTAGATTGTATGGTATGCTCCAAGCAACTCGGTTCTGATACCATGTCAATGTTTCATAGACACCTTCACAAGATACCTAGCTAAAAAAGTACAAACAAATCTTATCAAGGAAAGGACAAGAGATTCAATATGGAAAAATGAAAAAATATATTCACACTACTCCAATGAGATAATCAATAATAATACAATGAATGAGAGATATACACTCATATAGGAAAGAACAATCCATAATTAATAAAAGCGAACTAGCAGTGAGTTTTTCATAGGAATGCCTGCATAATAGTGATGGTCTAAAAATGAAAAGTCTAAAATAGAACTAGCTCCAGTAAAATACCACTGAACTAGTGAGCCAAAAATTGAAATATCTCCAACTGTCTCCTCACGTATATATTTTGTTTTCCTCACTGCATCCCACATATTTCCATGCTTTTCCTTCTTAAACCCACAAATTTACTCAAAGCACCTATGTTTGAAACTTCTTCTCTGTAGTCTCGTCTCCTACAAACTTATTACTTCACTAGACTTCTATGCCTTCAACTCATTCCCTCAGATATCCAACCTGTATTCTCATAAGTGATTCATAGAAGTGACATTCAATTGAGTCTTCTTTGTGTTTTAATGAGGATCTCATAATGACATGCAACTGGCATGCAACTCATGATGACATGCAACTCACATGAAATTTGTTAACTTCTTTTTACAATTACTTTGGCATGCAACTAACATGCAACTTGTTAACTTTTGTTTACAACTACTTTACCTTGACATGAAACCTGCTAACTTCCTGTTGAAGGGTTGACATCAATGACAACCAATCTTTCAACAATTCAATGACAATTAATCTTTCAACAATTTATTAATCTTTCAATAATTAAAATTTCGACAATTAATTAATATTTCAAAAATCCCCCCCTTTGGCATTGATGGAAACACTTAACCACAACACATAGAAATTTCAAACTCTAATACTCATGCTGGATCCCCTTGTCTTCATGACTCTTATCTTCCTTTCCATGACTTTTTTTTCTCTCCCCCTTTGACATCAATGGAAAAGGATGAATTCTCCTTGGGGATGCTCCCCATGTCTATAAGCCTTTGATCTCTACTGGTGTTTCTCTTCATGGTGCTTCCTCGTGTAAATATCTGATAAAATGCATTAAAAAAGCATTCAAGTATTTCATGATTATTGTTTCTCTCCCTCTGTCTTAATGTGTCAATTTCCATGTAGATCACTGTGGGGATGAAACTACTCCTAGGTTCTATCGAAAATACTCAAAATCCTCTCTTGGAAGAGGTTTGGTGAAGATATATGAAATTTGTTATTTTGTCCCAATGTACTCTACCTTGATGTTCTTCTCTGTAACATGTTCCCATAGAAAGTGAAACTTGATTGGAATGTGTTTCATCTTGGAATGCATCACTGGATTCTTAGAAAGACTTATAACGCTGGTGTTATCATAGAATATTGGAATGGGATATTAATATTCCACCTACATGTCCTGCAAAGTTTGCTTCATCCAGAGAAACTGTGTACAACATGTTGTTGCTGCAATATATTCTACTTCTATTATGGATAATGATACTGAATATTGTTTCTTGCTCAACCAAGATACCAGAAAATCACCCAAGTAGAAAGCTGCTCCACTTGTACTTCTTCTATCATCAACACTTCTTGTCCAATTCGCATTTGTGTATGCAACTAGAGATAGATCATTCCATTTTGGATACCATAATCCATAGTCTTTTTTTCCTTTGATATATCTGAATATTCTCTTCACTGCCATAACATGTGTTTCCTTCAGTGTTTCTTGAAATATTTCCACTTGTCCAACTGCTTGCATCACATCCGGTCTCGATGTTGTCACATAGAGTAAGCTACCAATCATCGATTTGTAGATTCTCTCATCTACATCCTTGGATATATCATATTTTCTCAATTTGCAATTGATCTTCATAGGAGTACTTACGGGATTTCAATATACCATTCCAAAATTCTTTATCATTTCTTTAATATACTTGGTCTGGGAGATGAAAATACTTGTATTATGATGACATATGCGGAGTCCCAAAAAGAAAAATAACTCACCAAGTAATGACATTTTGAATTCATTCTACATATATTTAGCAAATTTTTTACTCATCCTATCATCATCACTTCCAAAAATAATGTCATCAACACAAACTTCAATTATCAACATATTTTCTTGATTTATCTTTATGTAGATATTGTTGTATGCATTGCCTTTTTTGAACCCCTTGTTTTTGTAGATACCTGTCCAATCTTGAAAACCATGCTCCGGGGGCTTGTTTGAGTCCATACAGTTCGTTCTTCAATCTGTAAACATAATATTCCTTTTATGACAGTAGAAACCCTTCTGGTTGTTCGATGTATACTTCTTCTTCTAGTTATTCATTTATGTTATGAGGAAAATCTCTCTATGGCTAAGGTAAAATACAACAGACGGAAATGACTGCAGAAATCAACTCTAGTCTCAAGTATGCTATATAAAAAAATATGCTAGCAAGACAAGATAAAAATGCCTACCTCATCTAGACATTCGATGAAGTCCACCGTTGAGCACTTGACCCAAAGAAATATACCTGCAACTAGTCCTCAACAACCAAGAAAAGAAAGCATACGGTGATAATATATGATGTTAGCACATTCAATAGCATAATCCATTAATATACATGACAAATACTCCTATGGAATAATAATTCAAATATTTTCAAGATATCAATTGGATGGGAAAAGAGTATTTCTATTAATATATGATCAACGGAAGTGAAAAAGTTACAGACTTCTATGTCGGCATGGTTCCAAACCGATAAACTAAGTTCCTTCCAGCTGGGCCTCCACCAAAGGAAAGCTCATAGAAGAGAGACAATGAAGTTATCAATCAATAAGGGAATATCTCGGGGGCTGAACACTGTGTTCAAACTTAAAGGACAAATGGATGCAAACTCAATATGAAGTAAATAATTTCTCAAGAGTAACTTTGCTCTCAAAGTTGAATTCTTTCTCCTCTTTTCCATAGCTCGGAATTGGCCCATTTATAGACTTCAAATGGAACTGAAGGGATGATTCAAAATGTTTCCATTATATGGAAGGCCAAGGATCATAGATATCCTGTCATGACATAGAAACCCGACACCATTTTTCATTTTTGGGCACAAATCTCGATGTACACGGGTTGTAGTGGTGTAGCCTACATATACACATGTTCTATAGTAGGCAATGTGCATACATGTGGAAAAAAATGTATTTTTTAGCTCTGGGATTTGAAAAAAGGGATGAAAAGACTGCATAGCGAAATGGAAAAAGGCCCTTTGTGCAATATTGCATAGGGTGAGGCAAATCTTTATATAACAGTTTAGGAAGGATGATTTTACATGCATCTGATACACTTTGATTTTCTTCGAACATGCATAAGCCAAGATCATTCTGAATGCTTCCATTCTGGAAACTGGGGAAAAAGTTTCTTTAAAACCTATTCCTTCAACCTAAGCATATCCCTTTCATACTAACCTTGATTTATTCCTGGTTACGTATCCATCCTCATTCAATTTTTTTTTGAATACCCATTTTGTGCCAATCACATTCTTATCCTTAGGCCTTGGAACAAGTTCCCTTGTTTAATTCTTCTCTATGTGATCTAGTTCTTCTTCCATAGCTTTGATCCAGTGTTCATCAGTGCTAGATTATTCAAAACTATTGGTTTCAAATGTGGAAAACAATGATAGATTTCTTTGTTTTGGTGAGCGTAATTTTCTTCGGGTTTCAACTCCTTCATATTTATTCCCAATGATTTGTTCTAATGGATGATTTTATGCACTCATCAACTAGGAGTTTTGGGAGATATCTGAAGATTTTGTTGGTCATATTCCTCTTGCTCTGCTTCTGGATTCTTTTCTTCTTCTTCCACTTATGCTTCTTCTACTTCTTCTTCCTAATCTAATAAGTCTTTTCTTTCTTCTTTGGGATTTCATACACTTGTCTCGTCAATATTTACATTGATGATTTCCATTATTTTTTTGAGTCTCATATTGAAACACTTGTATGCCTTGATTTTTCTTGAGTACCCGACAAATATGGCTTTTTCAACTTGGGATTCAAATGTTTCAATATTGTCGTTCTCTTTTGATATAACACTTGATTCCAAATACTCTAAAATGATTCACACTTGTTGGTCTTCCTTTCCATAGCTCATAGGGAGTCTTATCACTATTGCTTCTGAGCATTCCTCTATTTAAGATATGAATTGTTGTATGTACTGCGTGTGCCCAAAAGATTTCACCCAACTTGGAATATTTCAACATGGTTCTGTCCATTTCTTGTACTATCCTATTATTTCTTTCTTTCAGTGACTCCATTTTGTTGAGGTGTCCTAGCTGCTGAGAATTTCCATTTTATTCCATGTTTGCCAAAAAAAATCCATGAATTATTTCGATTTAAAATCTCCACCATTATCTTATCTCAAAAATTTGATTTTCAAGTATGTTTTTGTTTCAACCATCTCTTTGTATATCTTCAAGTGTTCGAATGCCTCTGACTTCTTCCTGAGAAAGAAAAATGCAATCATTCTTGTGTATTCATCAATTAGTAGCATGACGTATTTTTCACCATTTAATCTATTTTTTCTCGTTGATCCACATATATCAGTATGTACAATATCCAATGTTTTTTGTTTAGTACTCTTTTGTTTTGAACTTGGTCCTGGTCTATTTTCCCTGTAGAAAATGCTTACATGGAATATTCGTTGGCTTTGAAATTTTAGGTATTTCTTTTATTGCTTCCTTTCTGCTGATTTTGACAAGATTGTCAAAGTGCATGTGATCCATTCTTTTGTTACAGAGCCAACTTTCATTTTCCTTTACTAAACAACAACTTTATTTTCTAATTTCATTCAAAACATATATGTTGTTCGGAGTCCTTATTGTTTTCGCCTCTAAATTTCCTGATCCTTCTTTCCTAATTTCACATTTCTCTGAGTCGAAATGAAGTATGTGTCCTTGATCACACATTTGAATTACACTCAGAAGATTGTTCTTCATATATTCAACCAGTAAAACATTTTATTCCATGGCATATTTGCTTCCAATCTTAATTGTGCCTCTACCTATAATTTTAGTTGAATGATCATTTCCAAATGAAANAAAAAAAATCCATGAATTATTTCGATTTAAAATCTCCACCATTATCTTATCTCAAAAATTTGATTTTCAAGTATGTTTTTGTTTCAACCATCTCTTTGTATATCTTCAAGTGTTCGAATGCCTCTGACTTCTTCCTGAGAAAGAAAAATGCAATCATTCTTGTGTATTCATCAATTAGTAGCATGACGTATTTTTCACCATTTAATCTATTTTTTCTCGTTGATCCACATATATCAGTATGTACAATATCCAATGTTTTTTGTTTAGTACTCTTTTGTTTTGAACTTGGTCCTGGTCTATTTTCCCTGTAGAAAATGCTTACATGGAATATTCGTTGGCTTTGAAATTTTAGGTATTTCTTTTATTGCTTCCTTTCTGCTGATTTTGACAAGATTGTCAAAGTGCATGTGATCCATTCTTTTGTTACAGAGCCAACTTTCATTTTCCTTTACTAAACAACAACTTTATTTTCTAATTTCATTCAAAACATATATGTTGTTCGGAGTCCTTATTGTTTTCGCCTCTAAATTTCCTGATCCTTCTTTCCTAATTTCACATTTCTCTGAGTCGAAATGAAGTATGTGTCCTTGATCACACATTTGAATTACACTCAGAAGATTGTTCTTCATATATTCAACCAGTAAAACATTTTATTCCATGGCATATTTGCTTCCAATCTTAATTGTGCCTCTACCTATAATTTTAGTTGAATGATCATTTCCAAATGAAACTGATCCATCTATTTATTTCTTTAGTGTAAGAAACATGTTCCTGTCACCTATCATATGCTTTGAACAACCACTGTCAACATACCAATAAATTTTCCTGTGTTGGGATTGTACAGTAAGCGAGCATTGATTCTGCTTTATTTTCCATATCTCTTGTGGTTCTGATATTTGACTGTTAATGTTTTTCTTTGATTCCCTGAGTGGAATAGTCAATCTAAAATTCTTCGCTATGTGACCAAAATTGTTGTATTTGTAGCATTCTACTTAATTTCTCAATGACCCAAAATTGTTTTGGTTTATGTTGTATGCTTCATAATATTTTTTGGAATAACTATTATTTAAGTACCATGCATAGTTGTTTCTATTCTTGGCATAGGCTCTGCAGTTTATATCTTTATGTCCAAAATTAGTACAATTAAAATAATGACCATAAAAGAATCTTTGATACCTCGGCATAGATTATCTTCTTTGTGATGCACTCCTTCAAAATTCATCTTTTTGAGTCTTCTTTATTTCTGGAATGTTATTCTTTGGAGGCTTGCATTCTTCCTTCTTGACAAAATCTCTAACAATAAATGCATAGATTATTTGTTTTGATTCCTTTTCTATTGTCTTGGAGCTCGATCCTTTATCATTCTGTACTTGATTGTATCCTAGTTTAGATATGTCATTTGATGGTCTTTGACTATTGATGATTTGATCCAATATTTTGGTGCTCTTCTGCTGCATATCTTTCTTCTAAAGATCTTTCCTTAAAGAGACTATTTCTTATTTCAAACTTCCATTAGTTTTCTCCTTTTCCTCTAAATGACTTTTAAGTACTACCTCAATTCTTTTCTCTTCTTCTAATTGAATTTTTAGACTCGTTATCATCTACTCGATTTCTTCGGAGTTGGAATTCTGAGATCCCTCTTTCATTTTTAACACTACCTTGAGTGACTTGTTTTTCTTTCTTTATTTCCTAAGCTCTTCTAAGGCATTGATTAGATCTTCTCTGAGATCAACTTTGCCTTTTTCTTCGGAATCACCTTATACTACCGTGAATATTACTCTTTCTGAATCATTGTCACTATCATTATCCTCCTCGTATGATGAGGAATTGTTATCCTTTGAGCAGAAAATTTTCTTGAAGAATTTCATTTTTTTTCTTCCCTTGTTTCCCTTGTTTCTCATTTCATAGGATGTAAATATTCCATGTATCTCTTCCATGCTCAATGTACCGAGATCTGTTGTTTCTTCCAAGGATGATATTTTAGGATGAAATCTCATAGGAAGAGACCTCAATACCTTTTGAACAACCACTGATTCATCAACTTCTGCTCCCAATCCCTTAAGAGTGTTAACTCTTTCGTCAACTCATAGAAGGTAGGAAGCAATGTCTTCATATTCCTTCATCTTCAACTGTTCAAACTTAGCTCTAAAAAATTGAAGCTTAGCTCCCTTAACCTTGGAATCTCCTTCATAAATATTTTGGAGTTTATCCCAAATATCCTTTGCACTATCACAATGCATAACCTTGACAAATATTGAATCAACTACACTGCTTAGAATAGTACCTTTATCCATTGAGTTGTTTTCACTGAGTTTCTTCCATCTATGTCGGTTCTGGGGGGGCATTGGTGTTGTGTACCCATCTACTATTGATTGTCAAACATCAACTCCATGTGCCTATAAAAAAAAAATCATCCTTTTATTCTAGAAGGTATAGTTCTGACCATCAAACACTGGTGCTCCAATCTTAGTGTATTCCATTATCTCCTTCCAGTGATTAAACTGCTTCCTAAGAGACCTTCTCTTACACCAATTGTTGGAATACTAAGAGGGGGATGAATTAGTATGAGCGTGATTAGTACTTTTAATCACAATACAAAACCTCCAATAAATATCATGAGCATTCAATGTAGCATCAAAACCACAATTCAATGCATAGACATCACATAAACACAGTACACTAGAATTTTACATGGAAACCCAATGCAGGAAAAAACCACAAAATGATTTTATTATTTATAAAAGAGTACATTCGTTGGAAGCACCAAATTCATATTTCTCCACCTACAAATGGAAGGAGGATCCAACCCCCTATTTATAGGCTACAACCAAAAGGAAGCTCCAACTCCCTAATTTAACCGAATACAATTGGAAGGAGGATACAACCCCATTTATTTTCCCCGTCCAACTGCCCTAAAATATAAATGTAGACCAATCTATCACTACCACTATCATTAATAACTTGTTTTTGTTGTTTCTCGTATTTCTATTCCTGCTACTGATTTCGATATCTCATCAAGACTGCAACCAAACATACCTCATACCAAGATCCACAAGAGAGTTCTCCATATCAAATGCTTATGAATCACTAAGACATACCTATTCTTGATTTCTTCAGAATATTCACCCTAACACACATAGGAATACATACCTTCAACCTGTAGTTTACCTGAGTTTTACATCTATTATATTCAATAATTTTTCCTCACAAATCTGCGACCCTCTACATTGTCTACTCGCAGGTATCTTCTCTTTTCCTCACTGCAACCTATGGATGTTCATTCTTTTCCTCCTAAAACCCACATATTTACTCCATAATGTATAACTCTAACCATCAAACACTAGTGCTCCAATCTTAGTGTATTCCATGATCTCCTTCTAGTGGTTAAACTGCTTCCTAAAGGACCTTCTCTGATACCAATTGTTGGAATACTGCGAGGGGGGGTGAATCAGTATGAGCATGACTAGTACTTTTAATCACAATATAAAACCTCTAATAAATATCATGAGCATTCAATGTAGCATCAACACCACAATTCAATGCATAAACATCACATAAACACAGTACACCATAATTTTACGTGGAAACCCAATTCGAGAGAAAACCACATAATGATGTTATTATTTATAAAAGAGTACATTCGTTGGAAGCACCAAATTCCTATTTCTCCAGCTAGAACTGGAAGGAGGCTCCAACCCCCTATTTATAGACTGCAACCAAAAGGAAGCTCCAACTCCCTAATTTAACTGGCTCCAACCGAAAAGAGGCTGCAACCCCATTTCATTGCCCTGTCCAATCGCCCTGAAATATAAATGTAGACCAATATGTCACTACCACTGTCATTGATAACCTTTTTTTTTTTATGGTGTTTCTTTTGCTACTACTGATTTTGATATCTCATCAAGATTGCAACCACACATACCTCATACCAAAATCCACAAGAAAGTTGTTCAAATCAAATGCTTATGAATCACTAATACATACCTATTCTTTATTTCTTCATAATACTCACCCTAACACACACAGGAAGACATACTTTCAACTTGTATTTGACCTAATTTTTATATCATCCATCTTCAATAATTTTTCCACATAGATCTGTGACCCTATACACTATCTGCTAGTGGGTATCCACTCTTATCCTCACTGCGACATGCGGATGTCCATGATTTTCCTCCTGAAACCCACATATTTACTCAAATAACCTGTGTTTGAAACTTCTTCTCCGTAGTCTCTACTCCTGCAAACTTCTTACTTCACTAGATTCTTTGCCTTCAACTCAATGCCTCAGATCTCTAACCTGTATTCTCATAAATGATTCACAAAAGTGATTCAATTGACTCTTCTCTTTTTTTTAATGAGTATATCATGATGATATGCAACTCACATGCAACTCATGATGACATGAAACTCACATGCAACTTCTTAACTTCTATTTACAGTTACTTTGACATGCAACTGACATGCAACTTGCTAACTTCTATTTATAACTACTTTATGTTGACATGCAACCTGATAACTTCATGTTGGGAAGGAAGTTTTGGGGATGGAACAATGAGAAGAGATGAGGTATAGGGAAAAGGTGTAGGAAGGGAGAAGGCAGAAGAATATAAATAAGCTAAAGAAGATCAAGAAGATAAAGAAAGAAGAGAGAGGAAAGAGGAGAAGATGGATGATAGGAAAGAATAGCTAGCACAAAATCCAAGAAAACCAGTCAAGCATGAGTTGTATCAAGCTCATAATGATTTGTCACAAACCGAGAATGAGTTGTATGCAACTCACAATGAGGTGTCAAAAGGATCTAATAATAATTCATAAATATGTAAAGGGTGTCGTGAGTTCGATAGGGGAAGAGAGACAAAGAGAGATAGATATAGATGGAGAGAAAGAGAGTTTCAGGAGTGCATAGCATTGTAAAGGAGATACAGATGTGAGGATAATTGTATGCTAAGAATCCATTGTAGCACAAAGTGAAACTAAGACACTCAAATATAATAAAGAAGCAATATTTTGTGGACGTAGCTCGAAGTGGAGTGAACCACGGTAACACTGTGTAGAACTGTGATTTTGGATGTTAATTCATGTATTTAATGTTTTGGAGACCAACGAGGAAGCAGATAAATGAATGGTTGGAACAAAAGGAACAATAATTTTCCCAGAAGGAGAATAAAAACCCTTGGATAAAAAATAAGCAACGGTTGCAAAGGTATGTGTACATAGACTTTCATGAGATATTTTTTAGTGAATTCACAAACATTTTAGTAGAATGGATAGAAAGATTTCTGGAAAATATTGGTAGACATAGACCAGCTACGCCAAATACATAGACTCTTAAACTAGTGGGACAAGTGGACTTAGTAGACAACAGGACTTGACACGCAGTTTACCTTTGGCTGGATAGTATATTGGGAGGATACATAACAAAGTTTTCCATCGACTGTACTCAGGATTATAGTGTCGCAGAAAGATACTTCTATAAAGGCCTATGAGGAAGATTCATAAATTCGTTAGATACTTGGATAAAAATGTTTCTATGTGATAAGGAAGTGATGATGATGGAGTCAGATAGCTAAATAACTTTTCACAAACAAAGGGACTAGAGTTTGTTGACTGGGAGATGATCCGAAGGTAGGAAAAATGGACAAAGGAAGGGAATACTGAGAATGTGGGAGAAAGAGGAAGGGATATCAGAAGGAGAAGAAAAAATTGGAGTCATGCATAATGGGAGAAGGTACAAGAAGTTGAGAATTGTGGCTAAAGAGAGAGAGCAACACAATGAGTACCCAAAACATCACGCATATATATGTATCATACAAGTACAACAGACAGAGAGAGAAGAAGAAGATATCATGTTCAATACAATTGTAGAAGAACCAGTAAGTCCTTCCTGAGCTAAGTCCTGGGTCGAAACCATAGTCTCATGTTCTTCATCTGAATCTGAGACAATGTTCGAAGACCTCTCCAGAGAAATTGTAATCATTAGAGAAATCTAGAGAAAAATTAACCAGAGAAGTAGTAACAATACAATTAATTAGAATCAACCAAAATCACTAGGAAGAGGTCCTACACACAACAACATGGTAGGAGTAGATAACACACTAAGATTACTGAATTTCAAAAGAATTGGATCATAATACCTAAAACAAAATATGTTCGTATTTGAAACCATCTGGGCTTAAAATAATTTCCATGATGATCATGCAAAGATCACAAAGTTGGCAACAACCTTGACAGGATGTGTGTTATTTTGGTACATGAAGCTCCAAAGTACCACACCACTAGGTCAAACAAGGACATTTGTGGAGATCACAGAAGAATTATAAAAAGAATTCAAGAAACCAAAGTATGAGTTGTAGTACATTACTGATATCAAGGAGATCAAGCAGGTAAATATGTGATGGGTAGGTTAACATTCCAAATACCTGATCAACAACATAGAGAGTGGTTTATTGTGGGATTGCTACCTCACATTTGTAGTCCTTTAATACAACAAAATGTTACATTGTATTCTATGGGGTTGGAGATTTATATGAAGTTTGAAGCCTCTCTGGTTGGAGACAATAGTGGAATGTTGCAGATATAGAACCAACCGATTGCATTAACAATTCAGTTGGTAGAAATCACGAAGGGGAAATAGAAATGGGAATACGCTTGGTGCACCAAGTGTATGACGGAAGGTCACCACAAAGAAAAATGTACATCCTTTGCGCAGTACTTAGAAGTTGGGGCATCAAAACCACTACCAAGAGGAGGATACTATGATATATGCAAGAAATGGGCACATAACCCCCATGAGTGTGAGTTATTACAGAAATATTAGAGTACCCCATGAATCTTATTATGTATCTTTTACAAATCAGTGGGACATGAAGACAAATATTGTCATGCATTCAATCTAATGAGGGATCACACATCCAATATGTATAGGATTCAAGAGGTGAATGTTGCAACAGAAGGGGGAGGGAAGTATAATAATCAAAGAGGATTTAATCAAGGAAATCGAGGAGGATTCGGTAAGGGTAGAGGTAGAGAAAAAATTTGGAGAGGAGGAAGAGGCCCCATAATATGTTATAATTGTAACCAACAAGGACACCTAGCATGGGATTACCAAAACCCCTGCACAACATGCACTTATTTTCGGGCGTTAGAACATGCAATAGAGGACTGCCCACAATTTTTGGAAAAGTGGTAGGCCATAGGTAATCAAAAACATAACCCAAACATTCAAAATATATCAGTCAATATACGAGATGAAGGACCCAAAATAACGGTCATTACACCCGGAGGAACCAAAACATGGACAGATGTAACCAATGAAAGGAAACATGATGAACAATGGGTAAATAAATCAACAGTAACCATGCCAACATTCGATCCATGAGATGGAAAAGAGACTTATAAAAGGAAGAGGGAGGAACTATTATGACAAGAGTGGGAAGCGCCAACATCTTCTGCAGCACATATGGTAGATAGGCCTCCCATTTATGAGTAAGCCATGACCCAAGTATTGTCAGATAAGGTAAGTACCTTAGGAAAATTTTTGAAGAGTTTCCTAGAGCTAGTTGAAGATGAAAATTCATTCCATACATTATGCTATATGATAGATCAATGCGCACAAGGAAAGGCAACCCCTACTAAAAATAAATTAGTGAACCATCTACTGCACAAGAAAACAACCAATGGAGAGTTCAGGTTCAATGCACATATTGGAGAATATGACATAGACTATATGATCTTAGACTTGCGGTCTGATGTGAACATGTTACCTCAGAAGACATGGGAAATGATGGGGAAACCCAAGTTAGTTTGCTCACCCATTCAATTGAGATTAGCAAACCAGTACAAAATAGTACCTATTGGAATATTAATAGGAATACATGTGAATATAGATGGAGTGCGTAGTGTCATAGATTTTGAAGTTATCGATGTTGTGGACGAAACCCAACCATACCCAGCATTAATGGGACTAGAATGGGCCTTAGATAACCAAGCCATTATCAATTTGAAAAGGAGAGAGATGATATTTGAAGTAGGAGAACTAAAATTTACTGCGCCATTAGACCCAAAAGAAGGAAGGATGTACATAGAACCACCAAAGGGAGATGAAATTGACAACCTGTATTACATGACTGTGAGGATGGACAACTATGTTAACCCCATTGCAGACAGTGCATTAAGTTGGAGAAGCATAAGTTCGTGTACATCGGACTCAGAAAAAGGTCTAGAAAATTGGCAGTAGAGGATGCATGGAGTCTCAAAATGATGATGTGCATGCATGACCAAATTAGTACGCTGGATTGGAATAGAACTATGCAACCCACCTAAGTACGACAGGTTGACGAATATAACAACATTTATATGAGACATTTGAGGCACAAGTACCGAAAAAATAGAGGATACTAACATTGGACATTGTATCGAAGGCCACCCCAACTAGATGGTGGGTGACACACAAAGAAGACTCCATAATATATGTTGGTGATCCCAAAAATTCCAAAGTAATTCATCATTAATGAAGACATGTTGGGGAAGGTACCCTAGTTGAAATATGCAGACCATGACATTATTGATGTAGCAAAATTCCATGAACTTGCACCCCATGAATACCTGGAACTCAAATTAGATCCACTTACACAACAAAGCATAACAATTACCAAGGTTTGGGCCAGAGGATTGGAGTGAGCAAGCCTCCTCAACATGTTCTATATCCCACACTTTGGATGCAACAACGAATTCAATGCATGCGTTAAACTCCTCATATCATGTGCGCATGAGGGGTACATGTGGCTAGATAGGCCAATCTCTATTGACACAAACTTGATCGCCAAAATCACTAGGTTTCCAACCTAGGGGGAAGACCCTGCCCTATTATTTGTAGACAAAAAGAAATATAGAGCACAGTCAGAGGCTATGCGAGCTAAGTTTCACATGGTTAGATGGGTGCATGGCCTAGATGTGCCAACTATATGTAACCCAACCATTCGAATAGTGACACATATGTTATCATGCGGAGGAAAAATGTGTAAAAAGGGGTAATAGATGCGAAAGAAAAATATGTAGAAGGAACTACAATGAGTTGGGCACCATTCCTACTAACCCAATTCCTACTGGACTGCATAGAATCCCAAGATAAGGGAATGGAGTTTCACTACCCCTACTCCTGATTTTGATTATCTTCATAGCATGGAGAGAGCTAGAGGATGCACAGTTCTTAGGATTGAGAGGGAACCCATTTGTAGTGGAAAAGTACCAAAATTTATGGTTTTAGACAAACAAGAGGAAACAAATGGAAAACAACATACAATTATTTCTCTATGTTGAAATGATTTGACATAGTATCCATAACTCAACATGCATGTCACCACAGTTGGTGGAGGCATATGGGCCAATCATGGAGTTTTGCACAAACAAGAATCACATGTACATTAAATCCAAGAAGGATCCAAGGGAGGAATGGGTACAAACAAAATACAAGATAATAGAAGAAGACATCCAACTGGTCATGCATGATTGGGAACCAGACAGGAAGATACCAACACAAGCGGATATGACAACACAATAGGGGAACATCGAGGCAGCACAACGCACAGATGTAAATATGGACCCTCGAGACAATGGGGCATAGGACACCAATCAAGGAAATGGAACAGAGGATGCACCGACAACAGAACCAATAGATCAACCTCCAAAACCCCCACCTAATATAGGGAGGAAATGGTAGGACCAAAGAACAATTTCATCTGCATGGAAGAAGAAAAAGGCCCAAAAGACGCCAGCCGTCTACACAATAATAGATGACGACATGGACATAATTGGATACTTATTAAGGGATTCCACAGAGGAAGTTCTCGAAGATACCACAAAGAAACAAGAAGAACTACAAACTAAGGTATAGGACCAATGTCTGATGTTACACCAATTATTGGAAATAGTATAACTAGAACCTGGGCAAGGATCTGAAACAGGCCAATAAGGCATAATAGAGGAAGTATAGAATTTGGTATCAACACAACTAATAGCAAAGCCCAGAGTGATCAATATCCCAGTAGAGATAGTTGGATTACCCAATCCTGAAGTACAAGAGAAGCTACAAGGACTAAGTCACATGGACCTAGTCATGTCACAGATGTCGATGGAATTATTACAAGGTTTTCACAGAAGGATCATGCAGAAGCTACGTCTTCGAGCAGAAACCGTATCCAGTGAATTATATAAAGAAGAATCTTAGAATATGGAACTATATAAGAAATGTGTCTCTGCAATACATGAAAAGTGCACAGTAGAACAAAAAGTGGAACACGCAGTAAAAGAGAAGTGAAAGGTTAAAGGAAAGGCAGAGAAAGCCTTGAAAGAGAAGAGTGAGGTTGTAGGAAAGGAGGAGAAATCCTTAAAATATAAGAGTGAGGTAGAATTCATGGCCAAGAAATCATTTAAATAGAAAGGCAAGGTGGAATAAAAATCTGACAGAGCTTTGAAGGAAAAGGACGGAGTCGAACGATTGGAAGAGAAAATCCAAGTGACAATACATAACCTATACAATGAAGTCCTAGAAGTACCATTGGTAGTAGATGCCATGGTAGAAGAGTAGAGATCCAAGATAATCATATTCATGAAGGGACTCCAAAACAATATCACCGGGTTGGAACTATGCACACTTCCAGGGAAACCAGTAGAAGAAAGAGAATAAAGGGAAAGGATGAATCATACATTGGTGGAAAAGATCAAAATATTGGAACAAGAATGCATAAAGATGTGCGATGAAGGCACACGCATTTGGACAGAACTTACTAACAACCCATAGCTTTAATCATTGGAAGAGAAAATAAGGGCTATGCAGGAACAAGCACATCAGGCCAGTGAGCGCGTAAATACTCTACCATCAACAGAAACAATGATAGAAATCCTGGCTAGCAGGAAATTGTACAATGCAGTGGAACAAATAAAGGAAGAACAGAAGAAGGTCAAACATAAATTACAACCACTATAGGTCAAGGCCCTCGGGGTACTATAAGGACTAGCTACTATGCAAATCACTATGACACTAGTGGCACAAGACACGGAGGCCAAACTTACTAGTTTGATAGCATAGACGATGGAGGAATTCTTGAACAAGGAAGTAGAACTAAAAACAACAATACAAATAGTGAAGTACACCCTCCAAAAGTTTATTGAGGCATGGAGGAGTGCGACACAACAGGCCTAAGTGGCTTGGGATGAGCCACAGTTTAGTTTTGGGGGCCTATTGGGCAGGCAATTTTGGGGATGGAACAATGAGAAGAGACGAGGTACAGAGAAAAGGAACAGGAAGGGCGAAGGAAGAATAAGATAAAGAATATCAAGAAGATAAATAAGATCAATAAGATCAATAAATAAGAGAGAGGAAAGAGGAGAATATGGGGGACATGAAAGAATAGCTAGCGCAAAATATGGAAAAACCAATCGAGCATGAGTTGTATCCATCTCATAATGAGTTTTCACTATCCGAGCATGATTTGTATCCATCTCATAATGAGTTGTCACCAGTCGAGCATGAGTTGTTGCAAACTCACAATGAGGTGTCAAAAGGATCTTATCATAATGTATAAATATGTAAAGGGTGTCATGAGTTCGAGAGGGGAAGAGAGTCAAAGAGAGATAGATATAAATGGAGATAAAGAGAGTTTTGGGAGTGAAAAGCATTGTAAAGAAGCTACAAATGTGAGGATAAATTTATTCTAAGCATCCATTGAAGAGCAGAGCGCAACTAAGACACTCAAATATAATAAATCATTCAATCTTTTGTGGACGTAGCTTGAAGTTGGGTGAACCACGGTAACCCTGTGTAAAAATGTTCTTTTGGATCTTAATTCATGTCTGTAATGTGAATGCAAGTTTATCTTTAAAGTTGGTTGTATGTTTATCTTTAATGTTGATGATATAATAGTGTGCAGTAACCGTGACTATATGTTTAACCACTAAATAACATAACTATGGGTATATGTGCATCTATAACTAAGTAACGCGTTCAGGGTAACAAGGGTCTAGTGCATGAGAGGATCTTATAGATATGACAGAGTGGGTTTCTGACCTTTCCCTCGCTATTGTAGAATCTTGGTTCCTGAAGTTCCCATAAAGATACATTGGGTGAGACTTTGCCTGCATGCAGGTGATGCCAAAAGGGTCGATGTTTGTAGGGTTTTGTTGGACTAAGTAACTTGAACCCAGGGTATTAAACCTACCCATGCACGCACCAACACTTCATGTTCAAGGGTTGACATCAATGACAACCAATATTTCAACAATTCAATGAAAATTAATCTTTTAACAATTAATTAATCTTTCAACAAAGTTCTCCATCTACATCTAAGCACCAAATTTTTATCGAACAATCTAAATGTACTTTTGGAGCCTCTGAAATTGAGTACCTAGGTCATATTTTCATCAAGGATGGTGTATGAGTGTACCCTAAGAATATTGAAGCTATGAAGGATTGGTCTCACCCTAAATCTCTTAAAATATTGTGTGGCTTCCTGGGTTTAATAGGTTATTATCACAAGTTTGTTCATAATTATGGAAAAAATGCAGCTCCTCTCACTTCTCTCCTTAAAAATAATGCTTTCAGTTGGACTCCCACAACAGATCACTCCTTCCAAGCCTTGGAAGAGGCTATGTGCATGACTCCTCTCCTGGCACTCCTAGACTTCACTAAGAATGTTTTCCTAGAATGCGGTGCCTTAGGGAGAGGAATTGGGTAACCTTCATACAAGGTGGTTGACCTTTGTATTTCACTAGAAAACAACTTTCAAAGCGATATTTGTTCCAATCAACCTATGAAAATGAAATGTTTGCTATACTTCATGCAATGGATCTATGACGTCCTCATCTATTGGGGAAATGCTTCCAAATTAAAATTGATCATCGTAGCCTCAAGTATTTTATGGAACAAATAATTTCATCCCCAAAGAAACAAAAATGGGTGACCAATATATTGGATATGATTACAATATCATATACAAGAAGGGAAAAGAAAATGTGGTTGTTGATGCTCTTTCACGGAAATATGAAGCAGAAGGGTCCCTCTTTTCCCTCTCATTCATTGTAGTAGATTGGCTTCAGGATGTTTTCCAAGAATGTTTGAACAAGCCCAAACTCTCTAGCCTGATCCAGAAATTGCAAAAAGATTCACAATCTTCTTTGGGGCAGTCTTGGAACAATGAAGAGTTTCATTATAAAGGTTTCTTGTATTTCAGAAAATAGTCAAAACTTAAATCCACTGTTCTCTTTGAGTTTCATGCTTCACCCATAGTTGGGAATTCTATATTTACCAAAACTTGTGAATGGGTCAAATGTTTTTTTTTTTTTTTTATGGGAAGGTATCAAACAAGAAATCCACACCTTTTTGGCTAAATGTGATACCTGACAATGCCATAAGGGTGAAAATTTCAAAGCTCCAGGAACACTCCAACCACTCTCGATTCCACCTACTATTTGGGCAGATATTTCTATGGATTTCATATTTGGATTACCTAAATCGAGAAATAAGTCAGTCATGATGGTTGTTGGGCAGGAAGTTTTGGGAACATAATAGTGAGAAGAGATAAGGTACAGGGAAAAGGCACAGGATCAAGAATATCAATAAGATCAAGAAGATAAAGAAATAAGAGAGAATAAAGAGGAGAAGATGAGGGACATGAAAGAACAGGTAGCGCAAAATACAAGAAATCCAATCGGGAATGATTTGTATCCACCTCATAATGAGTTGTCACCAGCTAAGAAGGAGTGGAATGCAACTCATTATGAGCTAAAAAAAAAACCTAAGAAAAAGATATAGAAGATGCAAAAGACCCACAAAGTCAGGAGATGTTCAAGAACACTTGGAGAGGATTCTTAGTAGTGGTTTTTGTTCTAGAATATTGCATGTGTAAAGAAGATACCAATTTAAGAAGAGTATTTTGTATATCTAACATACATTGTAGCACAGAGAGCAAGCAGAATTCCATAAATATAATAAAGATGAAATTATTTTGTGGACGTATCCTAAGAGGGGGTGAACCATGGTAACTCTGTGTCTAATTGTGTTGACGAATGATTATTCATATCTTTATTGCATTAATTCTTGCATTTACTATGGATGAATGCTTATCTTCACTGTTATTGGTGATAGATTAATGCACAATATCTTTCATTGTATGTTTAACCACTAAGTGACATGAATATGGACTGATATGCATATAGAATTAAGTAACGAGGTTAGGTTAACTAGTATCCAATGTGCAAAAGGATCCTGTAGGTATGACCGAGCGGTCCTCCCTTCTTTCCCTCACCACTGCATAATCTTGGTTCCTACAGTCTCCATAAGGATACCTTGGGTGAGACTTGGCCTACTTTCAGGTGATGTCAAAAGGGATGGTATATGTAGGGTTTTGTTGGAATAATTACCTTGAACCCAGGTTCTTGAACCTACCCACACACACGCACCAAACAATGGTTATGTTGTCGAGACCCAGAAGCTGGAAGTGAGGGAATGTTTTGGAGGCCAACGAGGAAGGGGATAATCGAATGGATGGAACAAAAAGAACAAGAATTTTCTCAGAAGGAGAATAAAAACCCTCACTTAAATAATAAGAAATGGCTGCAAAGGTATGTATACACAGACTTGCAAGAGATCTTTTTGGTGAATTTCCTAATATTTTAGCATAATGGCTGGAAAGATTTGTGGAAAAGACCGGTATACATAGACCAGTTGCGCCAAAGAATTGGAATCCTAAACTAGTGAGATGAGTGGACTCAGTAGACAATAGGATGTCCCATGTAATATACTTTTGGTTGGACAATATATTGGAAGGCTATGCAAAAAAAAAATTCATAAACAATACCTAGGCTTATAGTGTCACAAAAAGAGACTTATTTAAAGGTTTGCGAGGAAGATTCTTAAAATCGTTAGTTACTGGGATAATGATGTTGCTATGTGACAAGGAAATTATGACAATGGAGTCAGACAACTAAATAATTTTTCACCTAACAAAGGGACTAGGGTTGTTGGCTAGGAGATGACCTGAGGGTAGGGAAAATGGAAAAAGGAAAGGAAGAATGAGAATGTAGGAGAAAGAGGAAGGGATATCAGAAGGAGAACATTACACATATATATGTATCATAGAAGAACAACAGACAGAGGGAAAAGAATAAGATATCTAGTTCAGTCTAGTAATAGAGGAACCAATAAATCCTTCACGAGCCAAGTCTTGGGTTGAAACAACAACTTCATGTGTATCACCTAAATCTAAGACAATGTTCAAAGACCTTTATAGAGCACTTGTAATTAGTAGAGGAATTCAAATCATCAGTAACCAAAGAAATAATATCAATACAATTAATCAGAACCCACCAGTGTCACTAGGAAGGGGTCCTACACACAACAATATGGCAGGAGTAGATACTACACTAATATTACTAGAGTTCAAAGGAATTGGATCGAAAGGCCCATAAAAACATTGTTCATATGTGAATCCATATGGATTGCAAAGAATGTCCACGATGATGGTGAAAATATCACATAATTGGAAACAACCTTTAGAGGAAATGTGCTAGTTTGGTACATGAAGCTCCAAAGTACTACAATACTAGTCCAGAGAAGGACATTAGCAGAGATTACACAAGCATTATTAAAAGAGTTCAAGAAACCAAAGTTTGAGTCGCAATACATTACTGAACTCAAGGATATCAAGCAAGTACAAACTAAGTCAGTATGGTAGTTTGATCAAAGATTCAAAGATGTGATGGAGAGGTTAACATTCCAAATACTCAATCAACAAAATAGAGAGTGGTTCATTGAAGGCTTTCTACCTCACATCTGTAACCCTTTAATACAATAAAATGTTACGTCGTAGTTTGAGGCGTTGGAAATTTCCATGAAATTGGAAGCCTCTCTGGTTGGAGACAACAACGGAATGGTACAGATATAGAACCAATTAGTTGCATTAACAATTCAATTGACAGAAATCACAAAGGGGAAAGAGAAATGAGAACAGGTCTAGTGCACCAAGTGCAAGATTGAAGGTCACCCAAAAGATGAATGTCTATCTTTTGCGCAATAATTAGTAGTTGGAGCACCAAACCCACTATCAAGAGGAGGATACTACGAGATATGCAAGAAATGGGGACATAACCCCCATGAGTGCCAACTATTACAGAAATATCAAAGTTCCCCAAGAAGCTTATTCTGTAACTTTTGAAAATCAGTGGGTCATGAAGAAAAGGATTTTCGTTCATTTCATATAATGAGGGAGCACACATCAGACATGTACAAAATTCAGGAAGAGAATGCTATGATATAGTGAGGAAGGAAGTATAATAATATAAGAGGATTTAATCAAGGAAACCTTGGAGTATTAGGTAGGGTTCGAGGTAGAGAAAACTTTGGTAGAGGAAGAGGCCCCATAATATGTTTTAATTGTAACCAAGTAGGAAACCTAGCATGGGATTTCCAGAATCCTTGCACGACATACACTTACAATTGGGTATTAGAAAATGCAACAAAATACTCTCCACAATTGTTGGAGAAATGGTAGGCTATAGGAACTTAAAACCAAAACCCGGACATTCAAAATATACCAGTCGAGATAAGGGACAAAGGAACCAAACTTGTAGTTGTTACATGCGGAGGAACCAAAACAGGGATATATGCAACCGATGGAGGGAAACATGTTGAGAAATGGGTAAAGAAGTCAACAATACATGTACCCACATTCGATCCGTGATATGAAAAAGAAACCTATAAAAGGACGAGGGAGTAATTGTTGCAACAAGAGTGGGTAGCATCAACATCGTATGTGTCATATATGCCCAATAGGATTCCCACCGATGATTAGGCCATGACCAAAGGATCACTAGAGAAGATAAGAACTTTAGGAAACATTTTGAAAAGTTTCCTAGATTTGGTCGAAGATGAAAAGGAATTGCATACATTTTTCTCTATGCTCGATAACTATGCTCAAGGAAAGGCAATCCCTACTTAAAATAAAGTAGTGAACTAGCTACTATGCAAGAAAAGAACGAATGGAGAATTCAAGTTCAACGCGCAGATTGGAGAATACGACATAGACAATGTGATATTAGATTTAGGGTTCGATGTGAACGTGCTATCTAAGAAGACATGGGAGATGACGTGGAAACCAAATTTAGTGTGGTCACCCATCCAATTGAGACTAGAAAATTAGTACAAAATAGTACTTATTGGAATATTAACAAGAATATATGTGAATATAGATGGAGTGCGCAGTGTCACATATTTCAAAGTTATCAAGATTGTGGATGACAGTTATCCATACCCAAGGTTAATGGGACTGGAATGGGCCTTTGATAACTAAGCCATTATCAATTTAAAAAGGAGAGAGATGATATTTGAAGTGGGAGACCTAAAATTTACTGCTCCCTTAGACCCAAAAGAAGGAAGGAGGTACATAGAACCAGCAAAGGGTGATGAAATTGATAACATGTACAACTTGGTTGCAAGGATGGATGACTATTTTAACCTCACCACAGATGGTGCACTGATTTGGAGAAGCATCAATTAGTGCACATCAGTCTCAAAAGAAAGTCTGGAAAATTAGCAGAAGAGAATGCATGAAATCTCAACACGATGATGCATGTGTATGACCAAATCACTACAATGGATTGGGATAGAATTATGCAACCCACATAAGTATGACAGGTTGGAATATATAACAATATTTATACATATATTCAAGGCACAGGTACCAAAGAAACAAAGGCTACTATCACTGGACATTGTATTGAAATCCAGCCCAACAAGATGGTGGGTGACACACAAAGAAAACAAGGAAGACTGGCAACAATGTAGGAGACTAAGCCAGATAAGATTCAATACCGAGTAGGGAGATATGATGAAAAATTATACTGGGGAAGGAAACCCAACACATCATGTTGTGCAATGTGAAAAAACATGGACATCAATCCCAAGGAAAGAATGGACACACAGGTTCATACATACCCTGGATACCATTCCAAAGAACCGGTACATAGAACTGGATATGCATAGAGATACAATAGAATGGGATGACATAACTCAAATTTTCCAGGAAACATTTATTTTTTAGAACAATTCACCCCTCATAAGTATAAAACTATAAGCGATTAAACAAAAAATCTTTGCCAAAGCAGAGTCAATAGAAGGAATCGCTATATGCAGCGCACATAACACCAGTATGATGGTTCATGCATTATTGGAATGTTAAATTGTGACCCAGGAGGATCACGATGAGGAAGATCCCTACAACATCCAAGTACCAGAAACATAATGGGAACGAACAGTAGAGGGCCCAGAGCTGGAATCTACAACATACACACAACTAGTCAAGACAAGAAAAGTTAATATTGGGACAAAATAATGCCCTAAGTTTCCACAAAGAGGAGACTATTGGGATGGGGAAACTGTAGAAAAGATAGCATATATACTGTGGGAATACCAATACTTATTACCTACTACATTCTTAGAGATGAAAGGAATAATGAGTGAGCTAGGGGATATGAGGATTCCACTGAAGCCGAACACTAAACCAGTGAAACAGATACCTTACAGGTTGAACCCAAGATATAAAGAAAAAGTAAAGTAGGAAATAGACCGCATGCTAAAGGAAGGAGTCGTCGAACCAATTGAGGATTCAAAATGGATACGTCCCATGGTAGTGCAGGACAAGAAAACAAGGGGCATAAGAATCTATGTTGATTTGAGGAAACTGAATGATGCATGCCTACAGGATCCATTCCAAACACTATTCACAGATGAAGTACTTGAAAACATAGGCAGAAAAGAAGCTTATTCATTCACAAATAGTTTCTCGGGCTACCATCAGATAAGAATTGTGCAGGAAGATAAATACAAAACTACATTTGTGACAGAATGTAAAAGTTTTCAATACAAAGTAATGTCATTTGGGTTAAAGAATTCACCTGTGTTATTTTCAAGTGTAGTTGTTGTAGTGTTCAAGGAGTTTATTCACAAGTTTCTCGAAGTTTACTTGGATTACTGTATTGTATTTATCCTGTTATGGGATCATGTCGAATTGCTAATATTGATGCAGGATAAGTGTAGACAACATCAGATATCCTTAAACCTAAAGAAGTGTATTTTTTGCACACCATTTGGAATATTATTGGGACATGCAGTATGCAAACAAGGATTGATAGTTGATCTCGCAAAGATTGTAGTTATTATGGACTTACAACCACCCACATTAGTAAAAAATTTGCGTGAGACATTGGGTCATACCGGGTATTACAGGAAAATTATCAAAGGATACATGAAGATTACAATCCCAATGGAAAAATTATTGAAAAAAGACATAAAGTTCCAGTGGAATGATGATTTACAGAAAGGACTCAAGACACTGAAACATAAGTTAGTAACTGTGTTGATATTGATTTTCCCCGACTGGAACAAGGAGTTTCATGCACACGTGGATGCATCAACAATAACATTGGGCACGATCTTGTCACATCCAGGTGACAGAGACATAGACCACCCAATTAATTTTGCAAGTAGGAAACTATCAACAACAAAGAAAAATTATACCACAATAGCATGCGAGGGATTGGATATGGTCTACATGTTGTAGAAGTTCTGACACTACTTATTAGTCTCACACTTTAATATGTACACAGATCATTATGTGCTGAGATATCTGGTCAACAAGTTTGTGTTGGGGGGAGGATTTTCAGATGGATCCTATTGTTCCAGGAGTACGACCTTGAAGTAGTAGTAAAACAAGGTAAACTCAATGCAGGACCACATCATTTGTCATGCATACTTTTGGGAGAAGAGGCAAAAAACCTGGATGATAGCTTGTCAGATGCACAACTCTTTTCAGTTAAGATGGTGGATGAATACTTTACAAACTTTGTACAGTTCTTAAGTACAAGGATGGACCCCTCAGACATTATGGTCATGTAGAAAAATAAGTTGGTAGTAAAAGATACGGACTACCAATTAATTGCAGGAAGCTTATATAAACTAGGCACAGATGGAGTACTACAAACTGCGTAGTCGAACATGAAATACCAACTATATTGGTAGAAGCGCATGATGGGATAGCAAGAGGACATTATGAATGAAAATCCACTACGCAGAAGGTATTACGTGAAGGGTTATGGTGGCCAACACTCGACAAGGATGAAAAGGAATATTGTCAAACATGTGATGTTTATCAAAGGGTCATTAAACCCTCTAGAAGGGATGAGATACCATTGAACCCACAAGTTACATTACATTATTTTTATAAGTGGGCTATCGACTTCATTGGACCAATAAACCAACCATCCATAAGATTAGGGGCTAGGTACATCATTACAATAATAGAATATCTAAATCGATGTGCAGAAGCCGCACTAGTTACAAATTGCAACACATAAACTACTGCACACTTTTTGTTCGAAAACATAGTAACTCGATTTGGATGTCCTAGAAAATTGATGAGTGATCAAGGAACACACTTCATCAATAAAACCATAGAATCTCTCACCAAAGAATTCCAAATTCACCACCATAAGAGTACGTCATACCACCCATAGGTGAATGGCACAATCGAAGCATTCAACAAAGTCCTAGAGAATGCAATAACAAAAAACTGCAATGTGGGAAGAGATGATCGTGACTTAAGAATCCCTGCGGTATTATGGGCATACAGGACAACTAGAAAGAAGTTGACAGGGAAAACACCTTTCAGGTTGGTATATGGACAAGAGGCAGTAAATTCGATCAAATTTACTGTACCAAGCCTACGTGTCACAACTATCACAGATCTTTCAGATTCATACGTAATATAGGAACGACTATCACAACTAGTAAAACTCGAGGAGGATAGATTTTCCATAGGGTTCCATCAACAAGTAAAAAATGAAACGGGAAAAGCATGGCACGATAGACATATTAAGTTGAAAAAATTCCAAGTAGGCGACTTGGTACTACTCTATGATAGAAATTTTATGAAACACCCAGGGAAGTTCCGCATGCACTGGTTAGGAATATATGTGATCTAGGAGGTGACAAAGGTAGGTGTTGCGTAGTTGGAAACACTTAATGGAGTAGCAATGAAAGGAAGGGTGAACGATAGTTGAATAAAACTCTATCAAGAGGGCCGACAAGATGCACAATAGGAAGAATCATGCAAGAAACAAAGACGAGAATGTGCGCATACTAACTGATAATGGACACAACACAAGTAGGGGAAACTGTGCCAACCATGGAAACCCGATGCAAAAATGGTCAAATATGCAATAGTAATTGCACCATACCACACGACGAGATAATTGTCAAGTGAGAAAAAAGAAGGAAACGACATTTTCGGGTGGATAAGGACAAGTCATAAAAACAACAGTTATAACAATGCATACAGTCACCATAAGGCCCAGTCATAAAGCCATCATAAAGACAGGGAGTAAACAAAAAATGTCGTTGATACACATGATTGAGTGACAATACATGGAAAAAATCTACTTGTGGATTTGGAAATAAAATGCCATTAACACAAGCACCTTCCACACTATGGGTAGAGGAGACAAGGAGGAAGGTGTGAAGATTAGTGCACAACTGGAAAACATGGCATAAAATTAGTCAGGATTTCCAAACACGATCTATTGTTACTTTGAAGTTACAAGAAGAACTGAAAACACAGAGTTAGAGAGAAACAAAGAGTGATAACAACTTCTAGAACTAAGTCAACTACATAAATGGCACCACTCAAAATTGTAGGAGAAACAACAAAGGTACTAAGGAAGAGTCACACCAAAGCAGTCGCAGTCGAGCCAGATATTGAGGAAACCCTGGGCAAATCCTCATCGGAGCTGAGGTTCCCTCATAACTACATACCACTGAGGAAGGATGAAGCCCCACCAGTCACACTGTAGAAGACTCCATATTATACAATGGTGACCCCAAACATTCCAGAGGAAGTCATCATCAATGAAGACATGCTGGGGAGGGTGCCTCAGCTGAAATATGTCGACCACGAAATTACCAATGTGGTGAATTTCCCTGAACTTGCACCTCACGAATACCTAGAATTCAAAATAGATCCACTTACACAACAGAGCATACTAGTGGTCAAGGTCTAGGCCAGAAGATTGGAGCGAGCATACCTCCTTAACTTGTTCAGCATCTTACACTTCGACCACAACAACGAAGTCAATGTCTGCACCAAACTCCTACTATATTGCGTACATGGGGGGTACATGTGGTTGGATAGGATACTTTCAATTGATACGGACATGATAGCATAAATCACTGGGCTACCCACCCAAGGTAAAGACCTTGCCACACTATTTGCAAATAAGAAGATAGAAATATCACAATCAGAGGCTATGCGAGTGAAGTCTCACACAGTTAGAAGGGTGTGTAGCCTATATTTTCCAACTATATATGACCCCTCAATTTGAATAGCCACACAAATTCTAGCATGAAAACTGCTACTGAAATACAGGAAGGATCAAGTCCCAACATGGGTAATCGTTGCCATAGAGAAATGTGTAGAAGGCACTACAATGAGTTGGGCCCCTTTCTTACTGAACCAATTCCTAATAGACTATACTAAAGCCCAAGATAAGGGAATGGATTTTCTCTACCCATGGCTACTGATCTTGATTTCCTTCACAACATGGGAAGAGTTGGAGGACGTACAGTTCTTAGGGTTGAGGGGGAAGTCATGCGTAGCGGAAAAATACCATAATTTTTTGTTCTCAACAATCAAAAGAAGGCAGATGGACAACAACGTAGAAGTATTTCTCTATGGTGAAATAACTCGACAGAGTATCCATAACGCACCGTACATGTTGCCACAACTTGTGGAGGCATACGACCTAGTCATGAAATTTTGTGTAGATAGACATCATATGTACATCAAATCCAGGAAGTATCCAAGGGAGGAGTGGGTCCAAACAAAATACAAGATGATAAGGGAAGAAGACATCCATCTGTTCATGAAGGATTAGGAACCAGACTGGAAGGTACCAACAGAAGGGGATGTGACGACGCAAGGGGGAATACTAAAGCGGCACAACACAGAGATGTAGAAAAGAAACCTCCATGAAATGGCACAGAGGACATCGATCAAGGAAATGGCATAAAGGACACACGAGAAATAGGGCCAACAAATCAACCTCCACAACTCTTAACTCAAACAGGAAGGAAACAACAGGACCAGAGCACAGGGTCAGCTGCACGGAAGAAGAAAAAGGCTCAAAAGCCACAAGTCATCTACACACTAACATATGAAGACATGGACATAATTGGATACTGACTAATGGATGCCACGGAAGAATTCCTCGAAGAGACAACAAATAAAAAAGAAGCACTACAAACGAAGGTGCATGACCAATGCTTGAGGCTACAACAATTATTGGAGACAGTCTGATTGGAACCTACGCAAGGAGCATACATATCCGAAGGAGGCATAGCAGTGGAAGAACGGATTGGGGTATCAATGCAGATGATAACAGAGTGCAGAGTACTCAATATCCCAGTACAGACAATCGGGTTACCAAACCCTGATTCACAAGGGAATCTACAAGAACTAAGTCACATGGACCTAGTCATGTCACGGATGTCAATGGAAATATTAGAAGGTTTGCACACCAAGATCACGCAGAAAATATGATTTCAGATAAACAACATAGCCATTGAATTGGATAAAGTAGAAGCTGAGAAGGAAGAACTACATAAGAAATACACCACTGCACTAGAGGAAAAATGTGTAGTAGAACAACAACTGAAACTCACAGAAAAGGAGAAGAGAAAAGCAGAGGGATAGGTAGAGAAATCCAAGATAGAAAAGAGTGAAGTGGAAGGAAAGGTCGCCAAATCCTTGAAGGATAAGTAGGAAGCCAAATAGATGGCAAAGAAAGTGCACACAACACTCCAAAACCTATACAAGGAGGTCCCAGAAGTACCAATGGTGGTAGAGGCCATGGTAGAGGAACAAGTAGTAAATTAGTGAGGTTATCAAAGGCCTTCACACGAATATCACAAAGTTGGATGTGCATGCAACACCAGGGACACCACTGGAAGAAAGAGCACAAAGGGAGAGGTATGTGCAGACAGCAGTAGCAATGATCAAAATCTTGGACCAAGAATGCATAAATATGTGCGATGCAAGAACATGGATTTGGAAAGCACTTACCACCAATCCAAAACTATAATCATTGGAAGATAGGCTAAGGACTAAACAGGAGGAAGTGCAGTAGGCCATTGAACACGTGAACACGTTGGCCCCAACAGAAAGAATGTCAACTATATTGGCTAACAGAAAATTGTATAACGCATTGGAACAAATGAAGGAAGAAGAGAGGAAGGCCATGCAAAAGTGGAAACTATTGCAAGACAAAGCCATCAGGGTTCTATAGGAATTAGCCACCTCACAAAGTGCCACAAAATTAGCAGTGCAGGACACCGAAGCCAAGATTACTATAGTAACCGCATAGATGATGGAGGATATTATGAAAAAGGAAACAGAAATCGCATCAGTAGTACAAACAACGAAGGATGATCTCCAGATATTCACTGAGGCATGGACGAATGCGACACAACATGCCTAAGTGGCTCAAGATGGGCTACAGGTGAGTTTTGGGGGCATGTTGGGCAGACAGTTTTGGGAACAAAACAGTAAGAAGAGATAAGGTATAGGGAAAAGGCAAAGGATCAAGAAGATCAAGAAAGAAGAGAGAAGAAAGAGGAGAAGACGGGTGATAGGAAAGAATAGCTAGCGCAAAATCCGGGAAAACCAGTCGGGCATGAGTTGTATCTAGCTCATAATGAGTTGTCACCAGCCGAGCAGGAGTGGTAGCCAACTCATTATGAGCTATCAAACAAACCTGAGAAAAAGATATAAAATATGAAAAAGACTTGCGAAGTCAGGGGATGTTCAAGAACACTTGGAAAGGATTCTTAGTAGTGGTTGTTGTTGTAGGATATTGTGTGTGTAAAGAATCTACCAATGTAAGAAGAGAATTTTGTATATAAAACATCCATTGTAGCAGAGAGCACAAACAAAATTCCATATATATAATAAAGAAGCAAATATTTTGTGTACGTAGCCCACGAGGGGGTGAACCACGATAACTCTGTGACTAATTGTTCCATCGAATGATTATTCATGTTTGTATTGTGTTAATTATTTCGTTTACTATAGATGAATTCCTATCTTCGTTGCTATTGTTGATAGATTAATGCACAGTAGATTTAATTGTGTGTTTAACCACTAAGTGACATGAATATGGACTGATATGCATATAGAATTAAGTAACAAGGTTAGGTTAACTAGGATCTAGTGTGCGAAAGGATCCTATAGGTATGACAAAGCGTGCCTGCCATCTTTCCCTCACCGCTAGAGAATCTTGGTTCCTTCAGTCCTCATAATGATACCTCAGGTGAGACTTTGCTTGCTTGTAGGTGATGCCGAAAGGGCCAATATCTGTAGGGTTTTGTTGGACTAATTACCTTGAAACCAAGGTATTGAACCTTCCCATGCACGCATGCCAAAAATGGTGGTAGTCGATTGTCTTTCCAAATATGCTCATTTATATGCTATTCAACACCAGTTTACTACGTTCAGAGTGGATCAAATTTTTATGGATAATATATTCAAGCTCCATGTCATGCCTCATTCCATTGTCGCTAACTAAGATCCAACTTTCACCAAAAAAAAATTCAAGAATTATCTAGGCTCTAGGGAACCCAATTGCACCTTAACATCGCCTATCATTCTTAGACTCGTGGACAAAGTAAAGTTGTCAACAAGTGTTTGGAAAAAATACGTTGTTTTCGTCTGAAAGAAAAAATCAATTGGCTCAGTGGCTACCCCTAGATGAATGGTGGTACAACACATCTTACCATACTGCCACTCGCATGAATCCCTTTGAAGTAGTCTATCGGAAAAAGCCATCGTCGATTATCTCATACATGCCATGGGTCTCCAAGGTTCAATAGGTTGACAAAAATATTATAGTCCCCACAACTATTCTCCATACCATCAAAGAAAATTTGGTCCTAGCTCAGAATCACATGAAGCAACAAGAAGATCAAGGTCATTCTGAATGTCAATTCGTTGAAGGGGGGCAAGTGTTTCTTTGTCTGCAACCTTATAAGAAGAATTCACTAAAAGTTGAACACTTTCTGAAAATTTCCCATGTTAACCATAATTTTGGTCAATAGTACTTAGCCGACAAAGCATTGCGAGGCTCCCCCTCATTCCATATTGCTTGCACAAATATTTTTGCACACTCTCACTGAATTGCAGCTACACATTTTAAAGTTCGACAATCTAGCCAGTACCTAGATTACTTGATGATGTCTTTGGATTATTCACCATCCAATAATGTTTTAGAAGTTATAACAAGTACTGGCTACTGAATAATAATAATGGTTTTTTTTTCAGTTATACATGTTGGATAGGTTACAAATTTAAGACAAATTTTGGCAAAGTTGATGAAATAATCGGTAGAATTGTCATGGCTATTAACCCATAGCTAAATATAGCTTTTTTCCCACACATTGGTGTCATATTTTCACTCACAATTGGCACATTGGAAGAATATGTTTTGGAACCTTACATGTCACCCTATGTTTTTGTACGCTCACCTTATCAATATGACCTTTTTAATAAAGAGTGAGAAAACATATTGTCAAAATCTTATTAAGATCATGCCATGTGGACCATTCCATATCATACCCAACATACTCTACTTGTATTACAAGACACTTGGAATACAACATGCATTCTCTTCCTCTATTTGGTTTTGTGGTCCAATTACATGGCTTGTGGTTCAACCACGGGTCGGGGAAACACATGAGCATTACAATATTTATCAAGCTACCACCATCTACTTTTCTTCAGATATCTCATTATCCCCAAACCAACAGATCTATCTTTTCTCCTCCTCTCACCAGGAATCCAGAAATTGATCCTATAGATCAAGAGACAAAGAACAAGTGTAGTGCATACGTGACTTTATTGTTTATATGTGGCGACTATGTTTCTGTAAGGTGAAAAGAACATATCCTCTCATAATTATTGTCCTTCCCGATGTTCAGAAGATCATTGCCTACAATTGCATATACAAGACTGTATTTTTTGGCAGACTCAACAAATTGAGCCCCACACAATGAAGTGCAATACCCAATGCCTTACTATGTCCTCAACTACTCCAAAATCCATATTTGGGAGTTTGAGGGGTACAACGAGGGTTAGTTTCCTTGGACACATGACACAAATATTATATTGTTGATTAACGAGGGTTAGTTTCTAGTTGATTAACGAGGGGTACAACGAGGGTTAGTTTCTAGTTTTATTAATTTAACTTTATGTTGTATTAATTGCAATATTAATTAATATTTATGTTGTATTAATTGCAATATTAATTAAGATTTGTTTCACTATGGCATTTTTAAAAAACACTAAAAAAAAAAATGTAAAATTACTAGAAACATGTAATTTATTTTATTTCTTTAAATTAATTTTAATCATTTCTTTATTTTTGTATATTGGTTTAATCTTTTCTAATTACAAATTTTAAAAGGAAAATAATTTTTTTAATTCATATATTAAAAGAGTAGTTTTTGTAATGACTAATTTACTTAATTTCAGTTTGTTTATCTTTCCTTTTAACTATTGTATTTTAGCACTTTATTTAAAATCTTCACTAAAAAAAAATTAATTTACATTTTAGTTATAAGAGAAAAAAAAAATATGAAAAATTATAAAGTTACAAAACACATAAAAATTTAATCTTTGCAAAATCATAAAACATTTATGCTTAGATTTTTAGGCTTTAGGGTTTAATGTGAGGTTGAGACGTTGATATTGAAGCTATCATATTTTTGGCATCAACAACCCCTAAATTTTATGGTCCTTATACAATTCTCAAGTGAGTGGGGCCTATGACTTACAAGCTAGCTCTGCCTAGTCACTCTAAGATCCATCATGTTTTTCATGTCTCATGCTTAAAGAAAGTGATTGTAACTAAGTGTCAGAACCAAAACATTCTCCCTAAGTTGGATAAAGAATGTTCCATTTGGTTTCCACCATAAACAATCTTGGACCAGTGTCAACGTCGTCTCCATCAGCACACCATCAAGGAATTTTTAGTTCAGTGGAAGGATACACCACCAGAGGATGCCATCTAGGATTCGACTACCATTCTGCACCAATTTCCTTATCTCAAGCCTTTTGGAAAAGAATTTTTCTCAAGGGGGGGGGTCATGTTAGGGACCTAACCTCCCTAACCCCTCATATAGGTAGAATAATATATTTTTCATGTAATAAAGGCTGACATTAGTAAATAAGGCCTATATAATAATGTGAACAAGTCTAATGTAAGAAGACTTAATAGAAGATTTTGTTTCTAGAAAAATCTTCCTTTAGAATCTTCTTTAGAAGATAGAATTTGTATAAATAGGAGTAGAAGGCATGAGAAAGCTTTTTCTTGAGAATTATTGTAATAGAGATGTTCTCTATTGGAGGATGCTCCCTCGAAGAGGCAAGTGAAATTGGATTTCTATCAATAAAGGTATCATTTATGGTGTTGTGATTCTCTATATTTTGTTGTTATGTTGGTATTTGTTGCAATATTTATGTTTCTGCTTATTATAACACATCTGGTACCTTACAACATGTGGTTGGGATCTCATATTCTGGCATCTAAAGAATTTCATTAGTCCATAATCCAACAATGTAACCAAATATTTTGTATCTGCACTTGTAGCGAAATCAACAACCTCGTGATCATGTTCCTTCCACTCAATCATACTAATAGGGTGATGAATCCCATCAAGAAAAATTGGAAAATTGTTGAGCAAACATAGATCTTGAAATTTTGAGGGAAGTCACATCTAAACCATCGATAACAGAGAAATCGGTCATGGGATACCTTACTAGAAGTATGTGACTGGTCATGGAAGGACAAATCCATCCCAAAGCCATGTAGGCCACCTTATTAAGGGCCATCCCAAAAAAAATTCCAGCCACTTAAAATCAATAAAAAACCAATCAAATGAAAGAGAAGGGACTCAAGAATTACCTAGCACTGACAATTCAAAATTCCAATGTGTGAAGCTCTTGCAATCTACTCCGGAAGATCTAGGAGGGTGGAAGGTTTTCACCCAAATACTTCTATGTGTACCAATGGTAAGTGTGAGAATGGATAATTGCTTACCATAAATAGTATTTTTACCTTTTTGGGTCAACAAAGACACTTTTCACACCTACCACCAAGTAAGT